>APFE030516883.1:167948-239824 GCA_000404065.3 Pinus taeda | reverse complement strand
AAGCAATGCATCATAATTAATGTCTATTTAATATTTTTTGGTAATACTTGTGTAATTTTTTTTGGGTTTTGCTTTTGTGTGCTATTTCTCTTTACCTAGAAATAAAATAGATTGACTTTTGGGGCAGACACCTAGGCTCCTAATTATACCCCTAATCAGTCTTCAATGATTACTATGTTTTCACTGAATGTGATAATGATCAATTATGTAGTGTTACCTATATATGTTTTCATTGAATTTTTTTATAAAATTAAATTATAAAATTATTTAATTTTTAGTTATTAAATGTAAATCATATTTTTTTAATATTATTTGTGGTTTTCATTATTATTAATAAAATCCATTAAAATTAAAAATTTAAACCACTTTACCACATTAATTTTAGTTTTACTATATTAACTCTGTTATATTGAATTTTAAAAATAAATTTTTAAGTTAATTTTCATAAATAAAAAAATTATCAAGGTAGATTTATAAAATTATTTTATTAGTAAATATGAAAAATATTTTCGCATATTGTTAATTTTAAAATAAAAGATGATAAAATTAAAAGAGCAATCTGATGTGAACTTAGTATTAAGAGGGACTTTTTCATTACTTTCATAAATTAAAAGAAGGAATAAATTAAAAAATATGAACAGTATTATTAATATATAATGGTCGTACTGGTATAAATATTATAAATTACCTTACATCAATCATAATTTTGGATTTATAAAGTCCTGAGAGGGATCATTTACTCAAATTTCTGGTGTTAAAATGGATCTAAGTTAATCTTATTTCATATCAAAATCTTAATCCATTAGAAATCGGATCACACATCTACATAGTGTGCCAACAATTACATTCAAAATAGAATGGGATCATTTACTCAAATTTCTATCTCTCAAAGTGCAAAAGTATCCAGAGTTAAGATGGATCTAAATTAATCTTATTTCATATCAAAATCTTAATCCATTAAAAATAAGGTCACGCATCTACACAGTGTCCCAACAATTGCATTCAAAATAGAGTGAGAGAGGAAGAATGAGTAAAAAAATCCAGAGTGCAAAAGTTTACTCCAGTTTCTCAAAGCTTGATAAATCCAAAGTTAAAATGGATCTAAATCAATCTTATTTCACATCAAAATCTTACTCCATTAGAAATATGGTCACACATCTACACAATGTCCCCACAATTACATTCAAAATAAAGTAAAAAAAGAAGAATGAGAAAAAAAATAAAAACTACAAAAATTTAATTAAATTTTTCAACGCTTAATAAATCCAAAATTAAAATAAATCTAAATTAATATTATTTCATATCAAAATCTTAATCTATTAAAAATCAGATAAAACATCTGCATGGTGTCCCACCAATTACATTCAAAATAGAGTGAGAGAGGAAGAATAAGCGAAAAAATCTATCGTATTCCATTATTGCTTATTGTTTTGTTATTTACTGATTAACTTTCAACAAAAGGAAAATGGTAAAGAGATTTTTCTCATTAATATAAATTTGGGATAATAAGAAATTATATTTTTTAATATAAAGCTCGTATAACAAGGGTTGGTTTAATTGTTTTTTTCTTTTGAAGTATAATAAGATATATTTATTTTATAAATTAAATTACAAAATTAAAATGATATTATAATTTCCTTTTCGTTTGTAAACATTGAAATAAGTTAAATATAATAAATATAATTATTTTTAATTTTTAATAGTGAATTTTTATTAATATTATTATAGATTTATATTTATTTTAAGTTGATATTTTCAAGATCTACCTTGTTTAGATAGAGATTAAATCTCTCAAAATGTGGACCTTATTTTGAATGCAAAATTTAAGGAAAAATTTGTATGTAGAATTATTTGATTTTTTTTGGCTTTTAGTAAATTCAAAGTTAAGATAGATCTATCTCCATTTTTAGCCATAGACTTTATATATACATAAATATAGTTGACATTGAAATATTTTATTTATAATTCACGTTCTCCACATCAAAATTACATGCCTCAATCATATTCGGAAGTAAACAACATATATCCGTAGAAGTCCCTCTCTTTTTATATACAAATTTTGTCATTAATATTTAAAATTTCGCATGCCAACTTTAAATTAAAATATGAATGAACTACATATATCCAAAAAAAAACTTATTGTGAAAAAGAATTCTCCCTTTATATATATATTATATATTAAGCTATATATATATATATATATATATATATAATAGAGAATATATAAAATATATATATAAATATAGATATATATATATATATAAGCTTCTTTTAAACTATATTATTTGTAGTTACATGAAATATTTCATTTGCGATTCACATTCTAGATATAAAATTCTATCCAGGCCCTATCATATTTGGATGTATATAGCATATATTTATAGGAGCTTTATAAAAAAAATATCACTTGTTTGTTTATCTTTCTATACATTATTTTTGTTATTTATATTTAAAAATTTACATTGGTATTTGGAGCAATTAACAATTAATTTAGAAATAAATGCACAAAAAATAGGAAACTCAATCACATAAACTAACACAGCAATTTACATGGTAAAAATATGACAGTGTGTAAAGGAAACCTCCATGGGGCAAGGGACAAATGGAATTCTTATTGCTTCAATGTCAAGAATGACTCTCCAAGTTACATTATGTCTATATGGAAATAACCATTTTAATACAAATATTTCATTACATAACTCCCTATAGTTACACAACTGCCTGAATAGTAAAACTAAATTCACCTAGATACTTACATTGTTAACATTAATTATTGTCATTCTTTAACAATCTCCACCTTGACCTCCACCTTCACAGTGATCTTCCTAATCGCTTGCCCATGTCCATTCATCATCTCTACTGCAAGCCAAAAGAAGTCAAACACCATCACAACTTCTCTACTAAGACTAGATTTGTGAACATGTTTGCACGATTCTCTTGTGTATGAACCTTCTTGAGAGCTACTTTTCCACCATCGATCACATGTCTTATAAAATGGTACCTTACATCAATGTGCTTAGTCATGCTATGATAGGTTGGATTTGTAGCCAAATGAGTAGAATCTAACTATCACAGAATACATTCACTTTATCCTTCATTCTTCCAATCTCATCAAGTAGACTTTTCAACCATATTTCCTTTTACAGGCATGTGAAGCAGCTATATACTCTCCTTCGGTAGTAAACAAAGCAACTCTTTCTTGAAAGTTTGACATCCAGCTAATTGCTCACCTGTAAGAGTAAAGACATATCTTGTAATAGATCTCCTCTTGCCCAAATCACCTACATAATTAGCATCCACATATCCACAGACCAAACCTTCACTACTACTGAAGACGATAAAATACTAACATGTGGCTCTCAAATAAAGAAGCACCCATTTCACTGATCGCCAATGTTCTTCTCTTGGATTTTCCATGAACCTAGAGACAACTCCAACTGCATGTGAAATGTTAGGTATTGTAGATACCATTGTACACATTAAGTTGCCTACCACATTTACATATGGTACACGATACATATACTTCTTTTCTTCATTAATTATAGGACCCAAAGCCAAAGAAAGCTTAAAATGTGAAGCTAATGGAAAACTAACAGGTTTCAAATTGTTCATAACAAAATTTACAAATACTTTCTTCAGATACTTCTGCTTTGATAACCAAATCTTTCCATTTTTCCTATCTATGTGTATCTCCATGCCCAACATATGTTTTGCCACTACAAGTTCCTTCATATCAAATTTCCTAGAAAGATGAGCCTTTAACTTGTTGATCTTTTCCATGTTTTTGCTCGCAATAAGCATATCGTTAATATACAAGACCAAGACAATGAATATTCCATTGAAACTTTTAAAGTACACATAATGATCATACTCGGTTTTAGTAAAGTTTTGGCTCACTATGAAGGAGTCAAACTTCTTGGACCATTTCTTGGGAGCCTGCCTCACATCATACAATGATTTCCTAAGCTTGCAAACTAATCTTCTGGTTGTGACCTTGTACAAAACCTTCTCCACCAACAACCTGCTATTTCATTGCACAACCATGACTCAATACAATGGAGAATACCCAAGCCTTTTAACGAATTCAACTATATCTAATACCATGAGCCACCAATACAAGGTGCACAAAACCACAACTATTAAGCATAACTGTTGACAAAACCTCAACTCCACCACTGGGTCAATCTTATCTAACAACCCCCCCTTTAAACTTGACTTTGGGTTTTCCTTGGCCAAATCTAGCCCGATCGCCTACGCGAGCTAGCCGCCACTCACTTCCAAGCCCTACCAAGTCATCGTGAGGGTATTTGAGAATTTTACATGTTGTCTTACCTCAACGTGCTTTATCATACCATCACATCTATCCCCATATCACCTAAGTGGACACTAAGACTTTACAAGTGATTTACCAGGATACACATGCCTTATCAGATCTTATAGTCATATGCCCATTTATATGAAAATTTTTGAACTCCATTAATTTTTTTAGTTGTTATTGCTATCTTGGGTTTAAGACCAAATTCTCTCATTCCAAATTCTTTTCCACACCAAAATTCAAGCGTTCTCTTCTTCCAAAAAACTTTTCTGATCCCCACACATATATATAATTCCATTATTGTTACTTTGTCTTCACCCTACATTTCCCATGATATCAAACATTTGAAAGACACAATATACCAAGGAGTATCTATGATATCTCATTGAAGAATTCCGTTAATAACCAATTATGGACCTATACACCATGGTCCCAACACAAACAACTACACGTTCCATTTTTATTAAAATTGAGAAACTCTCATACAGATTAAATCTTTTAATTGTTTTTACTTTTACCAACCCATTTGGATATTTAGCTCTTTGTTATTTGAAAACATTCTCCACTTATATGTGAGAGAAAGGACAATTAAAAATTCTATTCAAATAAAATTTTCAAAACCGAATTGAATTGGATGTTTTTTCCATAACATTCGGAAAAACTCAACCACACATATCGCCAAACCCCATTTTCCACTATTTCTTAAATTAAAAAAATCTCTTATGACCTTCGTACAATTATATTTTAAGAAAATATAAGTTCTCACCCTTTGATCCATGTACGACGCCTCTCATTGACTTGACATTGCACAGAAGACGCTAGCTTTACAGATCAGGTGGCTTGTATGTGCTCCGTTGGGTTGCTGAAATCACCATTGCTGAAATGACCCTGCTGCTTTGTGCAACGAGAAATTACTTCAACTAGCATTGCTGGTTTGTGCAACTAATTTTATTCTTAGGGATCATCGATGGGAAAAATTCCATGAGAAAGAAAAATCAAACCCTTTTATGATTTTCTCACCAGACTATGATACCAATGGTTCATATTTAGAATCACTAACGTTTAATTTAAAAGGAAATGATCAAAAAATAGGAAACGGAATCACACAAGTTAACACAGGAATTTATTTGCTAAAACTCCGACAGTGTGTCAAGGAGACTTCCATGGAGTAACTCCGACAGTGTATCAAGGAGACTTCCATGGAGTAAGCGATGGAAGCGACGGAAGGGATTAGAATTTTTATTAGAATTTTTATTAGTCCAAATTCAAGAGTCATTGTGTTTACATCAAAGATCTCAAGAAATCATCATTTTGATATAAAGATTTTTTTGCATAGCTCCACATAGTTACACAAGTGTCTAGATGGTAAAACTAAATTTACTCATATAATTACATTGTTAACATTAATTGTTTTCATTATTTAATAAACTCCAATTTAAAAAATGAATTAATTACAAACTTCTCTTAAAACATATTAAAACATATTAAGGAACATAAGAATTATTTCTCTATACATAGAATATCCATAATTAAATTTAGATATACTATAAATATAATAGAAAATTAGATATAAATCCAGAACGAACAGAAACAGATTAACAGGCCCCTGGCAAAGGAATGACATGCACACAATCGAGAACTTCCAAATCCTCTCTAAATATGGCTAAGCATATGGCGCATAGCAAAACATTGAAATATGATTATGAGTGAATAGTAAATTGATCTTATTTTATTAGTAATATTTATTTAGTTATTACCTGCAAAAACCAATATAATATCAACTTATGTATTTAATATAACAAGTCAAGTTAAGTACGAAGAGATTACAATTTATCTTTTCTACATTCTATATAAGGATGTAAAATTCTAATGAAATAAAGTACTTATTCCTATCGCCCTTTTTTAAATTAATTTTTTAATTTGTATCCCAACTATTATTTTAAATTAACATTACGTGAAATATAGCCTTTAGATATTCATCTCGTTACTAACCACTAATAATTACAAAAATAAATCAAATTTAAATAATTGAAGAATAAAAATAATAATATATATACTAGAATGCTATGTCTCAATTTGAAAAATGTTGAATGTTATTATATAGAATTATGTTATATTGAAAAATATAAGTATTATACTGATTATAAATGTTAAAAACAGGGTACTATATATCATATAAAAAAAAAGAGAAAATAAAATTGTATGGAATAATTTATAAGTAAACCAATTTTGTACGGATAGATGGAGTTTATATATGTTGTACACGTGTTTTGTGTAATCTATGAGGACTCGTTCAATAATAAATAAAAAGAATCAATAGTGATGAAGCTTTCTTTCTAAACGAAAAAAAATAAATCGTAATGTCATAGCTTCATTCTTTACTAGCATTGTCAAATACTCTGCCTATAAAATGAAATTGAGAGTCAACCCATATGTCACATACCCTTTTATGTATTAGCTATCGTAACCTAGTTTTCTAATTATGTGTAGGTTTTCATCTATATGTTTGAATAGCTTACTTTCTTCCAAGTTTGTTTTATGCATTGATAAAATCCCTATATTGAATTTATATTTGATGATTGAGGTATTCACGAGTTTAAAGTGTTCTTTTCTTCGAAACATTAGCTTTTTATTATCTACAACTTTTTTTAGTGGGTGATTTTAAGTGGATAAGGATTAATTGTGGATTTTATTGATGAAGTGGTCATTACAAAAGAACATATATTATCGCTCGGCACAACATTATGGAGATTTGTATATTGATATTGAACTTTTTCATTAGGAAATGAGAGGATTATAAATAGTCATTACGCAATATGTTGTAAAAGAGAAACTGTAAGTATATAGTAAAGAGCAATATGTTGTAAAAGAGAAACTGTAAGTATATAGTAAAGAGTAGAATAGAAGGAAGAAGTTTTTAATGCTCATTGTAGTTTAGTTTATGCAAATAACATATTGGAAATGAATTATTCACTGTTGTAACATGTTTTTCCTTTATAAGTGGTGCATTTGTATAAAACTATTTTGTGAATGTTCATTTTTTATACGATCATCTACAACAAAATAAAGTACTCACTAGCAGAAACAAAATTGGGCAAGACAAAATTAGGCAAGATGAGTTCCTCTGCAACATGACCATAAAGGAGAAATGATTGTGGGAAACTAGCCAGTAACAATGTTGGTTACCCTCAACCTTCCACCCTTGCCTCAACACCATCAACAATGAATCAGCCACCAAAATCCAAGGGATGCATAATGGACACAAACACAATTTCTTCAAAGATTGTTTTGCAAGTATTCCCGATTATGAAGCTTGCTAATACTAATTCAGATGATACAAATAAAATGACATGGGATGCGGCAATCCCTAGAACATGTAAAATGACAATTATCATGACTGCACTGAGAATCACATTGGTAATTTTAAATCTTGTGTTAAAATATTTATAAGTTAAATATTCAAATATTTACAAGTTAATTATAAGTTTTTTTTGATTGATGTAAAATTATATTAATATTTAAGTGAAAAGTTATTCTAGTCTAATTCATCTATAATTTGGTAGGAATTTCTTGGAATCATAAGTTTGATTTGTAAGTTTTCCACAATTCCGAGTGTCTTAGTGCTATGGTGTTGAACCCACATATGTAGTTGAAATCTCATTTTAAATAACAAAAATGATATTTGCTAAACAAAAAATCATCAGATTCCGACCAAAAACTCCAAAACATAGCATGTTTAGATAATACAATTTAGAATACATTTAATTTAAACTAACCAAATATGTATATTCATTTTCATTTTTATTAGAGAATCTATTGTTTTTTAATTTTGTGTGTGTGTGTGTATATATATATATATATATTTGAAAGAGACATGTGTCAACTTTAGTTAGATCATGGAAGGACTTACACATCTCTCTTATAAATTGTAGAATGCACCTCTTGGAATTTTCCCCTTCAAAAGTTTTATTCCCTTAAAGTGGCTTCCATTCCTTAGCCCCTCCATATGAGGTTTGAATATGTGACCTGAACTAAACCCCATACAAGGAAACTCGTGTACACCCCATGGGTCATTGATTTTCCAATTATTATTATCATTTTAAATAATCATTAAGAATATAACAAATAAATGGACCACCACTGGGGTAATTCTAGGTAGTGTGGTACATTCCCAAATAGGAATCGTTCCAAGTAGTGTGGTTCGTGGATAGTAGTCAATTATAAAAGGTGGTAAAATGATTTTTTGTTGCTTATAATTGGTGGCTTTCTTCCTTTTATAATTGCTTGATTTTATATGTTTCGGAGTTTTTGGTTGGGCACGGGAAAAACATTTTTTTGGTGAGATGCGTCTTTTTTTTTAAATAAGTAGTTCTTGAATGTGTAAATGAAGTTAGTTCTCTCAAAAATATTTTAAAAATTTATACTATGCATAGTTGACAGATGAATCTAATGATTCCAATAAATTTCTAACTTATTATAGGAAAATTTGAGAGGAAAATATGCCCTCAAAACCTTTAGGCTACTTTTTTAACTATCCAAATTTAAACTAGCTCTCTGTAATCTAGACATATATATTTATCATATCAAAAAGGATTGTCTTTATATGGTTTATTACAATGTTTAGTCTAATTTATAACAAAACAGATAATTGGAAATCCAGGTTAGCTAATGAACGTGATCTTCTCTAGACATGGGTTCCTTCCATGAGTCACTAGAGGGAAACAATGGTGAGGATTTTCATGGAGAATTGAGAGGCTTTAAGGATACTCCTCCATCTAGTCATCGGGCACGAGTTAGATTTGTACAATGTAAAGTTGGCTAGTTCATGTTAGTCAAGAATGATGAAGAGAAAGAAATTTTAGGGGGAATTTTATTTCAAGTATACAAAATTTGGCATGGTTGGAAGCTAGATTAGTAGGGCATTTGTGTTGTGGAAATTAAAAATATTAATTGTGAGAGATGGGAAATGTTGTCAGATGCATTGGATAATAGTGGAAACACCTTTGAGGAAGTTGAGGGATTAAATGGTAACATGATAGTTGCTTGGGATGCACACAAAATTTGCTTGATGTATTCAAATGAAAAAAATGAATCAAATAGTGATACACACATGTGATATACTGAATGATACAGGAAAGTGTTCCAACCAGAGTCATAAACAAATATGCGGTTTTAGTAGCAAGTTATTGTGTTTTTTTTTGTAGTTCTTTGTACGTTCAATGTTTCTAGACTTCTTCTTATTTGAAGAACCTCTATTTATCCATGTTTATATTCATTTTTTTCTTTGGGTTAAGGACACATACTCATATAAAGAAGGCCTATAAAAGTTGTAGTGTTTGAATTTGCCACAATGTTTAAATTTCTTTCAGTATGGGATCTTTGATACTAGCCTTTATGTCCATGGTATTCTTAAATGATGTTTATTTGACATATGATATTTTCAGTGAATTTCGTTGTAGGTGATGCTAGCACCTTATATATGTTGCATGATATATTTCGTTATGGTGTTTTGATAGTAATCTATCCACTAGTTTTCATAGAATTAATATTATGAACTGGTTCTAAAAGGTGGTACAATGACCTTTTTTTTTGCTTATAATAGATGACTTTATGATTTTTACAAATGTTTGATTTATATGTTTTGGAATTTTTTGTTGTATTTTTATTTCAATAACTAGTTTTTGAATCTGTAATTGAATTTAGTGCTCGAAAAAATATTTTAGGCATTTTGATTGTGCACATTTAACAAATGAAACTAATGATTCCAATAAATTTGTACATAATTCTAGGCAAACTTTACAGGAAAATATGCCCTTAACACCTCCAGGCCATTTCTTTTAGTTGTTCAAATTTAAACCAACTCTATGTATTCTAGACATATATATGAATTATATGAATAATGACAATCTACATAGATTTTATGGAAATGTTTATTGTAATTTATAATAGGCTAGATAATTGAAAATCTAGGTTAGCTTGTGAACGAGGTCTTCTCCAATTGTGGGTTCCTTCCATGAGTCACTAGAGAGAAATGACGATGAGTATTTTCATGGAGTGCTGAGAAGTATTGAAGTTTCTCCTCCCTCTAGTCATTAGGCACTAGTGAGATTTGTGCAACGTAAAGTTGGCAAGTTTGTCTCACTCAAAAATGACGAAGGCGAAGAGGTTTTAGAAGTGATTTTATCTCAAGTATAAGGAACTTCACATAGTTGGAAGCTATATTAGCAAGGTACTTTTTGTTGCGGAAATTAAAAATATTAATTTTGAGAGATGGTCAATGTTTCCACATGCATTGAATATCTTTGCAAACACCCTTGAGGAAGATAAGGCCTTAAATGGTAAAATGATAGTTGCTTCGGACACACACATCTTTTTAGTGTTGTCTTAAAATGCACAAAATAAACCCAATAGTGATATACACATGTGATATACTAAAAGTTATAGAAAAGTGTTCCAGCTAGAGTCATTAAAATAGATATGGTTGTAACAACAAGTTATTGTGTTGTTTTTGTAGTATTTTTTAGGTTCAATATCTCCAAACTTGTGCTTCTTTTAAGAACCTCTTTTTCTCCATGTGTATCTTGCTTCTTTTCTTTGGGTTAAGAAAACAAAGTAAAATAAAGAAGGATTGTAAAAGTTGTAGTGTTTGAATTTGCCACAATGTTTAGAGGTCTTTTATTCTTAATTGATGGTTATTTGGTATCTGATGCTTTCAGTGAATTTCTTTATAAGTGGTGCTAGCACCTCATATATGTTGCATGTTATATTTTTCTATGGTGTTTTAGGAGTAATCTATCCATTGGTTTTCATAGAATAAATATTCTAAGATGGTTCTCATGGAAAATAAAATCATATCACATGGGAATAACAACTAATACAAGCTTAAAATATTTATGAAAATTTGGCTTAAAGAAAAATCCCTTTGGAAATAACCATGAAGAAATGTCCAAAAATAGACACCCTTGGGAGAGGTAAATGAATATTATCCCAATTAAGAACAAGCTCATAAGTGAAGATCTGTAAGACAAGAAGACAAAAGGAATAATAGGAGGACTCGAAATGCAAAACAAGATTTAACTACTCACGAAAATTGGCCATTGCACTCACAAACTCATTCAAAATCACTTTTCCACTCTAAAACTTTATACTACCCTCGACTTTAAATAACCAATAGTGTCTACAATCTATTTATAAAGAAAAAGAGTGCATGCCAAAATGTCTTAATCCTTACCTGGTTCATGAAAGTTACTGCAGTAGTTCCACTACAAAACAAATATATTAAAGGATTCAACCTAAGCTCCTTATCCATCACTTTGAAGGCTTTTAGAAATGACATAGAAAACTCGGGACTCGAGCTCAAGGAAACCATGGAAAATCAGTTTTGACTTGTAGAAAATAGTAAGAAAAGATTTAGATGTAACTTGGAACACTAGTCGTGCTAGAGAATTGTAATATGTCAAAAATCAAAATCCAAGGAGAATAATAAGGAAACCTAGAACCCATAACTAACATGAGTTTGTATTTGTGTTGCTTAGAATAATGAAGGAAAACCCAGTTAACAGTAGAATAAACTCGAAATTCTTGAAATTACCTTTGGATATACAAACCTATATCTTTTTCTCCATCTCTGTCTATTTAAGCCCCCAAATGAAAATAAGGGATTAGTGCTAAAGCACAAGGAAAGAAAAAGATAAATAAACCTATATGGGAAAGCAACAGTAAGTTATCTCTAGTTTTGGGAGCACAAGATTTACTACAAAATGAGTATCCTTTGGAAGATTCTGCAACTAACAAAGCATTAACACCATGTTGCCAAGCTTTGTTAGATGCGCGACGAATGTGAGTGGGGTGGCTGAGTGCAGTTGTGGAAGGGTTGGTGATGCACATAACCAACCTTAGTCAATGAGCGTTGTCAGATCCATGGCCTAAGAATGAAGGCCAATATCTATTTCCACATCACCAAAGAAGTATGCAATTCAAATCAATAGTTGAGAAGAATCTAATCTTCTAATGAGGATCGAATGATGCAGACGGAGGACAGGAGAGCACGAGGGGATTTTTCTCAAAGGGGAATTTCTTACAACATAATAAATATGTACTAAATTCATTCATTGCAATAAAATTTTAGTCACTCATTAATTATTTCTCTTTTGTCTCAAAATATCCATTACGAACTTTGATTCCCTTTTATACTAGATTCTTATGTGCAAGAAATCAAATAATGTTATAGGTATCATAAAATATAGGAAACTTGGAAAGAGAAGCATACACATGTCATTGTAGGTGACAAAGGATTAAAGCACACATATCAAATGAATCTTTCTATATTAATGATCTTTATGAAATTCAATTATTTTGATTGAAGCCCACTATTGAACTTATACTCAAAAGCAATGGACTCTATAAGATTACTATGGACTAGTTCTAGATCCTAGCGCCAAGGTTGATAAAAATATTTTAAGAGGGTTCCATGTAGAATATTCTTCCACACCTGTAACATTTGCAGCACTTTGAAGGGTTTGCTCATGAAATTAGATGGTAACATATTTCTATATTAATGATCTTTATGCAATTCAATTATTTTGATTGAAGCCCAATATTGAACTTATACTCAAAAGCAATGGACTCTACAAGTTTATTATGGACTAGGACTAGATGCTAGCACCAAATATTTTAAGAGGGTTCAATGTAGAATATTCTTACACACTAATAACATTTGCACCACTTTGAATGGTTTGTTTGTGAAATTAGATGAATTACAAAGACACCAACTAGAGAGCAAGCATATCACATTGAGGCTAAGGAATTTTGACACACTTGAAGACGACTTCATATGTTCAAATATTTTTGATGACAATTGAAGGAATGTGAAACAAGCAAGGAAGAGGAGCAATTAATCCTATCTACCCTCTAGATGTTTCGTCCCGAGTCTCTTCATTTGGTATCCCAATTTTAAGAATTGGAAAATGTTACAATTTTTTTTCCTATTGATCACCCATCACATAAGTCATACAAGAGAAAATGACCTCATAAATATAGCCATTCTTTGGAATTTCAAATCATATGCACTTGTAGTAAGTGAAAGTAGAAAACTAACAAGAAAAAAATTAGAAGGAATTTAATCAATAAACAACACTCAAATCAACTAAGGACTCTTCTAACCACAAAGTAGGAAAACTAGAGGAGATATGCATGTACAATGACTGCAAGGAAGAATATCGTGCATAAATTTCATACATGAAAAATATTGTTGATCTTATGTCACAAGATCTTCAAAGAAAACTATCTTGAAGATTGCATTCTAGAATATGCAAGAAAAATTGTGGAGATATTCCACTAGAAGATCGAGGTAAATGACATGCATTTGTTTCTAGTTCGTCCTCACCTAATAGATGGATTTTTGGATCCTAAATCCTCACATCAGGTAACTACTTTACAAGGTACATTCTTTGCCTTAAAACATTGCACTAACCATTCCATTATAATGGGAGATGACAATATTATGAAGATACGTGGACAAGGCAGGGGACATGTTGATAATGGATGTTTCCATAATATCTTCAATGTTCCAAATCTATTCCTCAATATACTCACAATATATCACATCACAAAGACCTTCATTGAGTAGGAGTTTATAGATTTACAACAATTGTTGTTGGCAGAGGACATATTTGCATTGTAGTTGACATAATACTCATTATTTTATTAGAAAGGTTTTCCTCCCAAGTAGTTTTTTCCTCTTTAAGTAATCTTCATAATAGTTTGTTTTGCTTAGGCTTTTTACACATAGATATCTAACATTACTAGATATTTTTAGGACTCATTTATTTTACACACTACACTGGTGCTTAAGAGGAGTATTGGATTGGGAGACATAAACATTTTTCACTTTAGTTAGAAAAAAAAATATTTGTAGCATTCTATTTTTGTCATGTGATCTATTTATAACATTTTTCTATATATAACCCGTCTACATTTCATAAGTAGTACATTTATAACAAATTAACTAAGTCTAATTATGCATACATATACCATTTATAACTTATGTCTATCTATAAATACCACCATTCTATGTCTAACTAATTCCACTTATAGATAATTAAATGAAGCTAAGGAAGAATTAACTTTTAATTTTACATTTATATTAAATCACAACCTAGTGCGCAGTAGAAAGAATATAAATATGTACCTAAGTACTTCGTTGTACTCCAACTCAAATTGATCTATCATTTTCTATTCTTTATTTCCTTTTAAAATATGTAATTGTAATTATTATATTCTGTTAAATTTAGTTAACTAAATTATTTATTATTGTTTGCTTTTTCGTTCATTAAATTCTTTTTTAGAATAGATCTAACGAACTTGTAGCAAGTAGCAAGTTTAGGGTTTATTTAAAGGCTACATTTTCATTTTTTTTCTCCTGGTTTTTACCTTTTAAAACTTTTCTAAACTTTTATTTTATTTTATTTTTGGTGAGTTAAAAAGAAAAAACCTCCATGGAAAACTTATTATATAAGCAAACTATTTCATCAAATAAAAATATAACATCATCTACGTTATTACCTCTCCATATATATATGAATGAATATTGATATCTCAAAGTTAGTGTTTTTATGAGTATTTGATATTAGCGTGGATTAAAGTAGATGTTATACAGACAAATTTATGTTCAAAGCGGAAAGGAGCTGTTTTCTTGTTTCTTATAGTCGTTCAAAGCCATAGGAGGACCACGATTGATAGCCCGCAAATCTGATGGTTCTAATGTGGGATCAACAAGCCTGTTAGAGTATCCAGACATGACTGACGAGACTTCGTTTGCAAAAAGAGTCTGTTAGAGTATCCATACATGATCGACGAGACTTCGCTTCAAAGGTAATTCATGCTTCAATTCGCTTGACATCTTGTTTCCCATAAGTAATGCAATGCAATGCACTGCTAGAAAATGTGTTCAATCCGACCATGATTTACACTATTGAAGCAAAAAAAAATTAAAGCTGAAATTTTCATAAATTTGAAACCATGCAAGAAATAGATAAAAGTAGCACAATTAATATATTTCTATCATGTTAATGAATGAGCAAATTACACACATTTATACAATCAATAGTCTTAAGATAGGAATGCTATCTTAGACGTACAGTAGTGTGGTTGAGAGATTCTCTCAACCACACACTAATCTAGGAGAAACTAAATCCCTATAATGTAGGAACAAACTCCTCAAATGGAGAATTGTAACCATATACAAGTAGGAATTAATAATTTCCAACTCCCCCCCTTAATGACTACTTGTCATGATAGTCAAATCCACCACCATCAGGCGAATTGCATGTACAAAACCTCCAAAAACACAATCTGCCGCCCTCGGACAGATCCACAATCTGCAAATTTGACGTTTCCAATACAGCGGAATTGATCTGATCTGCCTCTCCTGCAGATCCACTTGAAAGTGAATTGGCGTGATCCTGAATGATAAACCCGCGCCATTGGCGCGATTAATGGCCTAACAGACGCGCCAGTTGGCCTTCCTAGCGCTGCTGTCAGCGCGAAAAACGCACCAATCCCCTTCTACTCAGAAAGAATCATCTGAGTCCGAGCCAGGTGTTACTGCAGTCCACCTGCTCCTACGAGCACAAAGCTCCTGTGTTACACACAGCCACAAAGGCAATCTGCCACCACCGGGCAAGTCCGATTTACCACCACCGGGCAAATCCGCCAACTTCATCTGCTTCCACCGAGCAGATCACAGAGCTCTGTTTCGCCACCACCGGGCAGGTCCGATCACGGAACCTCAATTCGCCACCACCGGGCAGATCTGATCTGCTACCACCAAGCTGATCAAGGATCTCAATTCGCCACCACCGGGCAGATCCGATCTGCTACCACTGAGCTGATCATGGATCTCAATTTGCCATCATCGGGCAACTCGTATAGCCACTAAGGCTCTATAGATGGTTTCTGGTTTACCACCAACCATCACATTACAGTGACAAAAGATGGTTTCAGGCTGACCACAAACCATTACAAAGTGGTTTTGAGATTACCACGAACTTTCAAATGCCTTAGCAAGGCTTACATTTCAATATTGGAGTTTCTGATACATACAATGACTATTACAATATACTAAGGAGTCTATTCCACAAACCACACTAAAACAAAAAAAACTACTTTGTTGTCCACCATAACTGTTGTTGCTGCTCCTTTATCTCATCTATTCATTGTTCACATCTTGGGCATCTTTGTCAAATAAATTCTTGGAACTTCCATGAACTTGTCATTCGTTAGAGTCGCGAATTCTAACAAAATAACTTCATATTGAGGTCCGGAATCTCAATATGTATATCAATTTAAATTCCAAAATACTTCACCAAAAAACATTTACCCAAATATGATCCACATACTGATCCACAATTTTCAGGCCACACATCAGGCACACATCAGGCGCCAAGCTGCCATCGGCGAAAAACGAGAGCCAATGCAACCCCGTCCAACACGCAAATCACTGCGCCGCTGCAGCCTCTGTCAGTCTTCTCCTCGACACAACTAGTTTACTGTTCCAGCCACCAATTGCGTTGATCCAGCCACGAAAGAATACAATCGGTATGGTAGATGTGTTTACACGGCATCTTTATGGAAAAGAGTACCTAAACGCTCCCCTTGCAGCACTCTCAAAGCTCTATCAGCAGCGAAGCCACTTGAGTCATTCAAATAAAATGACTGTGTAGAACAAACTCAGATGGCTTTTGCCGGACCCCTTTAAGACCAGTTTTAAAGGCATTTATTGCTGGATCCTCTTCATCATTTTCCACAATTTCTTCAAAATTGGGACCCCCAGAATATGAATGCTCCACTCCATAATCTCTATTGCAATTTCTAGCATGACGACCGTCTGCCTCTTCAAAACTTTCTGCGGTATCCGAATATTCATCTCCAACATCTTCATCCTGATGTCTGCTATACGAGTGCTTTACATCATTTGTTCTCAACTCCTGTTGATGCTGAGAATGTCGGCTTTCTGGTAGGCCACCAGGAAATTGCTTCATCCCAGAATGCAACTGTGTGCGGTTATATGGATATAAATAATCACCTGTGTAGGTTTCCCTCCGCCGCACAGGGGGCATAGACCATGCAAACTTTACCCAAGCAGCTGCAATCCTCGACCTGTTGGCCTTCGTTGGTTGGCTTCTTGTGATCCAACCAGTTGTGGTTGCAATTCCAGACCCCAAGCTCAGTCTCATGGGGCGACTGCTTTAAGGCCTTCAAGGCATCACCAACTGTTGCAGCCACTGGAAGCCAGTAGAGGGCGGGCTTGCCGAGGCAGAGGTCAGATACCTCATGTGACTTCAGGCTAACGGCCATACACTACAAATTGCAGATAAGAGGAGCCTAAATCCCAACAGCCCACAGATAAGGGCTTGAAATCTGGAGCTGGGTATCTTAGTTTGCTCTTGAAATTCCAAAAAGATTAGGATTTGGTTAGCAAATATTTTGAATTAGGGTTGATTCACAGAAGATTGTGTTGAAAAATCTGGCAAGATAAGGCCTGTTGGACCTCCTTTCGAGTAACGAAAAGGCAATACAGAAACTACTTTGCGCGGAACACAGAAACGAAAAGCAAAGGTTCAGGATCAAAGTAGAGGCGGTCGTCCATATTTATAGATGGACTAGGGAGGCCATCTCCTCTGGTGCCGGGGAAGGATAGTCATTCTTCCTTGGAGAAGAGTCACCAGAATATCTTCCGGAGTCATGTTCGTCGCCAAAGACTGACGATTCTTCATATTCCGACACAACGCCCACACTGTCTTCAACGTCATCATGTGCTGGACGAGAGGATGGCATCAGACCAGATCGCAGATGAATACTCAGCAGCTGTGGCGGAGGGAGGCCAAATCTTTTGCTTCTGCTTCCGCCATTGTAAACAGAATCTATGTTCGGGTTCCTCTTGCCTGATAATCCTCAAGACCGGTGAAAATCATATGAGGAATTTTCGTTTGAACAAACATGGAGATACCTCTCATCACAGGAATGACAAAATATAAACAAGAACTCGTGCGGTGTACCAATAAGTGGTATAATTGACTTTTCATAACTGTTCCTACATGCCATCTTCCGATGTGATACTCATTCCAGAGTACAGAAAGCTCCTCCGAAGAAGCAGCTTTGACTCTCTCCACTTCAATGATGGACTCCAAGCTCTTGGGAGCCAGAGGCGAGAAACCTGTGGCGAATTTGGAGCCTCTCGTAAAACCTACCGAACTCCATTTCCTGGCATCACCTCTTACGTCACAGGCGTCCAGATCTGACACAGCTTCAGATCACTGGCAGCTTCCTCTAGCGATTCTGATACAGAGGACTCCTCACTTTTTTTCTCCAGCGATTCCACGGCTAACAGAGGCTCCAATCGGCCCCAGCAGCCATTAGCATCTCCATGGACAGATTTCCTCCGCGCGGATCTCCCACCTTCCACGGCAGTCCGCAGGTCAATTCTCCACCCTGGGCTTCACAGATCCACACTCCACGCTGCTGCCAATCTCCGTGCAACCTGAATCGGTTGGATCTTCACCACGGATCGAAAGCCACTTACGCTGCCTATCGAGTCAGAAAATATTCTCCAATTGCTGGGATAGATCGGAAGCTCGCAGCGGACTCAACCAACGATCTTACTACACCGGAAACAAAACTCATCAGAGGAGTGATCTCAGCTTCAAACTCTCTCCAATAGATTAGGATTGCTTTAATGCACCTCGGCCTATACAAAGCACTCTCGGGTTTCAATACACCTCCGCTCACAAAGCATCGCCTCCAAAAACACCAATGAAGTGATCTCTGGAGCGATCTCCACTTCAAGTGATCTCAATCAGGTCTCCGCCTCAACGAACAGAACACTGGTAAAATTGTAGCTCGTTCACCTTCGTAACTGCAGCAGAGTTTTAAAACAATAGTACAAAACCCATACGCAAAGACAGATCCAGAACGAAAGCGTAGATTCCAAACTGTTCGCATATAGCTTTCGATGGACACACAAATAATGAGATTATACACTCAATTATTTTCTCTCATCCCAGGAGGGGCCAAGCCCAGGAGGGGCCAGGCCTTCCTGAGCTCTGATACCAAGATAAAAGTAGCACAATTAATATATTTCTATCATGTTAATGAATGAGCAAATTACACACATTTATACAATCAATAGTCTTAAGATAGGAATGCTATCTTAGACGTACAGTAGTGTGGTTGAGAGATTCTCTCAACCACACACTAATCTAGGAGAAACTAAATCCCTATAATGTAGGAACAAACTCCTCAAATGGAGAATTGTAACCATAGACAAGTAGGAATTAATAATTTCCAACTGAAATTTTGTCTCAATAAGTTCCGCGACAGAAGCTCAGATAGATTGACAATGTTCACAATCTGGAGCTTTAGCTGGCAGCGACTTAAACGAAGACTACAAAATAATTCAAAGTTGGAACCGTAATCATATTTTTTCATCAGTTAGGAAATACAAAAGAGGGTAGACAAAGAGGATTGGAGCTCCAATAGTTTATTATGCACATCATTGATTACTCTTGCGCAACCAAAGACAGTATCACAAACTCTCTTGCTCGCCAGGTGCTCCATGCTTAGTAAGATCAGAGGAAATCAAACGTAGAGGTGCCTAATTATTAATTTCCAAACACATCTTGATGGCATAAATATGTGCACAGGTATTTACTCGAACTTTTCGTCTTTTTTTTGTTTATAAAACTTCCGTATTTTTTTACAGAATTTGTACTAGAAGCGAGGATTATTAAGAGTATCCAAAATAATTATAGGAAAATTTAGCGCTGGAGATAAAAATTGAGGATCGTGGGAGGTTTTTCATTAAATAAGAACTGGACGAAGTCGGTTATGTTGTCGAGGAAAAAAAACCTATTTTGTAAAACAAAAACCTTAGCGCCAACTAAAAGTGGGATGAAACTAGAATAAAAACAAGAAAACAATATTCAGAACCTGGAGACGGGTCCAGTCTACAGTCTCTTTGAAGAACTTAAATAGCTAGAAGGGATGAATTCCTTACCTGCAAGGTTTCCCTGCAAAACGGTAACAAGATCTGATCAGAGATACCATATACCGGGTACAAATGGAAAGAAAGGCCGATGACTGCCAGTGTAATATTAATAAGGTTATAATGATTATTATTACCATAGGATTAAAAGATTGTGTTAGAACTGCAATTATCGCGTAATTAGGTTACTATTGAGGTCAACTAACCAAGTAGGTATCCTATCAGGAAAGATTGATCCAATTATTAAATATAAATATTTTCATTATGCTGTAAGGCGTTTCCATCTGAAATCAACTCTCCTCTCTGCTTACTTGTCATCTCGTAAGCCACACGATTAGCCACACGATTATGTGTTAGATGATTGCAACAATTTCAGCCCTTGATTCACAAGGGTTACCCAAGCGTTTCATTTAGCCCCGCATCCCCGCATCGAATAGTTTCATCGGCGCACTGTGTTAGAGCGTCTTCATTCTGGGGAATTCGAAGCTTCATCACGTTTTGTTGGGTCGCTTGTTTTTCATCCTGTTTGTTCAATTAAAGCTCAGGATCTGAAGCCACCATGGTCAAAATGATCGAGAGCGATTCAATACTGTGTCTTGCTTCAAAGATCTGGAATCCAAATTTGTTGTTTGTTACATCCACAGGGATGTCAAAATCTCATTTGTAAACCAGATTGCCATAGGTCGTATTTTGGTCTGAGGGCTCCATATGTTGTATGGGTCGAATTCTCAGCAGTTGGGAACAATGTTGAAGGCCTGCGCAATTTTTTTCATTGTTGCCCATTCTCCACAACGCTTTCTAGGAAGTCTGCCTTATGTGGTTCGTATTATGATGATTCCGATATGCAGTAGGAGGGTTTCACGTCCCGGTGAACACTCAAATTTTGACCCCGCTGAGTTGGAACAACCATTGGATTCTTTTGGCGCTTGTATGACTATGGATCTATACGAGAAGGCAGCGGTTATTGAGCCATAAAAGTTTTGGGTCTGCCATTATGCTTTGCAGTGATAATCCTGATGGGTATTCTCTCGGAAATAATCATTGAGTTGCTGGTCGAGTTTTTTGTTCGCCTGAAGGCTTCTAATTAGGGTGAAACTGTTGAATCTGTTTGTGGGCACTCTGCCAGGGTTTTGTCAGCGATTTGTATTATTGTAAACAATGCACGGATTATGATTGTTTATTTAATTATCATGGGAGATTTGATGTCCGGATCTTCGCATCACCAGGGGCTTTTTGATCAATGGACAGGAAAGGAAGGGTGGTGGAGCGATCCGAGACTGATAGTTTTCATCACAATGCTATTTGTTCTGGCGCCTCTCTGTGCTCTTAAGAAGATAGATTCATTGAAATTCACATATGCTGCATCTGTTGCACTTGCAGTTGTTTTTGTTGTTTTGTCATCAATTATTGCCTTTGTTACGCTTATAGAGGGCAAGATCGAGAGGCCTCGGCTGCTTCCTGATGTTGGGTCCAAAAGGGCTATTTTGGATCTTCTCGTGGTAATCCCAATCATGACCAATGCATACATATGTCATTTCAATGTACAGCCGATCTATAACGAAATGCAGGATAGAACGCCTGCTAAGATGAACAGGGTTGGAAGGATCACCACAGTGCTGTGTGTGTTGGTGTACGAATCTACTGCAATATCAGGTTATCTTCTATTTGGGCAATCTACAGATTCAGATATTTTGTCAAATTTTGACAAAGACCTTGAAATTCCTTTCAGTTCCATTTTTGACAAAGACCTTGAAATTCCTTTCAGTTCCATTTTTGATAACATTATTAGGGTTGGATATGTGCTCCATAGTCCCGTTGTGTGCACGGTGCCTGTGTAGAGAAGGAATCTTTTATTTTCATTTAGGAACAAACATAGTAAAGCGCGTTAACAAATATTTAATGAGTCTAATCACAATTCCCAACGATCCCTCAAATACAAATCCCAGTACCAAGAAAAGGAGAGAAACCATGGTTGAGTGCTGTATATGCGGCGATGTGGGCTTTGCAGAGCATCTGTTTCAGTGTGGGAAATGCTGATTCCGCTTCCAGCACAAGTAGGACTACACAAAACTTTGAGCATTGTAATGTTTAAGACTTGTATTAATGACATGTACAGATTCCTGTTTCGTTCAATAATAATACTGTTTTGACCATGAATTTGCAGATATTGCAGCAGAAGATATTTCTACGAAGACCATATTGAATTCTGCTATTGGTGTTTCGTGGAATCTGATAAAACGAGCGGATTTACTGCTAATTTGCATTCTCACACCAAATCTAAGCCACCCATAATAAAGAAAGTCGATGGCAAAAGATCAAATGGCTCCAATTCTATTAGAAGTAGATCAGCCAATGGCTCCACTGTCAAAGCAAACGGAAATGAAGGTAGAGTTATGGTTAAATGTAATGATCGAAAGGCTAACGTGCCATTAGGATTGATAAGAAATTTCGGTAAAACCAATAAGAAAAATACTCCTGGAAGAAATAGGCGAAGAATAATGTTCCTCCATGAAATCCTATGTTAAATTTATGTTTCCTGAAACTTGAAAGTACGATCTCCTTCTGTTTCGGATTGTAAAATGTGTTCTTTATATTCCAGGAAAGACTTGCATCCTTATTAGCCACTAACTAGTGATTTTATGTTTATAAACCTATCCAGGTCTCGCATGAATTTTTGCAAGCTTATTAGCCACTAACTAGTGATTTTATGTTTATAGAGCTTTGAACGACAATCTTCTAGGCTTCACCCAGTTAAACTTACCATCAAATCACACATCATTATACTGCTTTTACTAAAAAACTATACTGCTTTTACTTAAAAAACAAGGTAGCAAGAGGTAGTGCCCATTGGTTTAGTGAGAACTTTAAATGAATCACCTATACATAAGTGGGGCATACACGATACATGAGTGGGGCATACACAATTGATATAGATCACATATAATGAAAAATTCAATGCTGCAGAATCCACGACTCAACCAGCCCTTATTAGGCTGATAAAAGAACAATACAAGTGGCTGCTTTTACTAGAAGAAGAGTTCCTTATTATGCTGATAAAAGAACAATACGAGTGGCTGCTTTTACTAAAAGAAGAGCTGGGTAACCAGAGGCAGTGCCCATTGGTCTCAGTGAGAACTTTAAATGAATCACTTATCCATAAGTGGGGTATACACAATTAATATCGATCAGCCAAACCTATCCAGGGCTCGCATGCATTTTTGCAAGCTTATTAGCCACTAACTAGTGATTTTATGTTTATAGAGCTTTTCACAACTAACCTTCTATGATAAAAACTTTCATCTTTATGGGGCTTCTAGTATGTAGCCAAACACAACAATTAATTGAAATTCAAGTTGTTTAACATTTATGAATATTAAGCTGTCATCTTAAGATATAGCTGAGGAAGTTTTCACAAATAAAGATGACAACATAAGATGTGGCCAACAACATCAATCACTTCAAAAAATTGTTAGAGATGCTAGCACCTGTTGAGGCACCAATTCAAAATGTACATGCAGTCATCACGTTGCTTGCATTACTAGCCTAATCTTATGACAGTCTGGTCACTTCATTTGACATAGAGCCCAGATCTCCATAATAATGCAAGAGAAGACATGAAAGAAATATTGAAGGTTGATAACAAAAAACACAATTTTCTTTTAGCAAGTAGGAACAAGAAGTTCGAGAAAAAGGTTGTTGATCTGACACGAAAATGATATTCACTTGCAATCATATTTTTTGTTGCTAAAATAGCAAGGTATAATTCATTTATTGCAGAAAGCAATGGCACCACACCAAAGGAGCATTGGAAAATGTTTTCAGTTGAAAAGGAGGATAAAGCAAATGTGGCAACATACTTCAAGTAGTCTGAGCCTACTACTTACATCAATGCTCCACTGGTTGGCGCCCTTGGATTTTTCCTTGGTCATCCTTCCTAGCAAGCATGTGAAAATTAATGTGCACCAAATTCCTCTCACAGAATTGAATATATTTGTACTCAAAATCTCACCCCAATGAAAACCCCAAATAAACTATGCACCTGGCAAAGTGCACAGGGAGGCACAGTGGATGCAGGAAGTTTGCAATGGCAGTGGTAATGGATTATCTGATTTTCATGGCATCCATGGCTAAGTGGGTAGTACACAATCAAGCACACTGGGTGCAGGAGCTTGAGTTTGCAATTGTAATGGCGGTGGTTTATTGTATTTTTTTCAACTAAAAAAATTGTGTTTGGAACAGTTTTCAGATATATATAATTTTGCTTGAGATTGGACCTCGTTTGGAGCAATTTTCAGATATGTATAAATTTGTTTGAGATTGGACCTCCCTACTTAACCATTAATCATTAAACCACGTCCTAAAAACTATTGAAGATGTCTGAATGGCTAAGTGGTTCGTTATAAATCTGGTAACTGATTACGATGCAATGGGAAAACACCTTCAACGTCACTCGAACCTGCACCCAAATGGAGACGTTGAATGTATCTGTTCCACCAGACGATGGGAGCTGCCAATGCAGACACTTTATAGAAGCACTGGGTGGGATTCGTATGCATTGGCCTTCTGGGTTCCCGCCAAAATGGTGGATGTCATTGTTCACAGAGTATAATTTACCTTACGCCTGGGGCACAACCTGTCGGGATTCAACACACCGCGAGCGGACCTGCAAGGTGAGCGAGCACCGTGAGCAGGAGAAACGAATGCTCGAGGGGGTTGCAGAGGCCCTGTTCCGGTTGTGCGAATGGAGAAAATGAATGTTTGGTGCGAGGGATCGTTTGAAATTGCACGGGTGTTGGTTGCCAGCACAACGAGTGCCAGCTTGGAAGTGGTGGGTCACCCGTTCTCGGAAAAAATTGTGGTCAAGCTCCTGGAGAAATGATGGATGGCATGGGCATGTCTGTATGGTGAGGCCACTATCGGGTGCATTAAAGGCCCAATAGCACGCTGGTTAGCTCTTGCCATGGTCCTTGCCTTTTCTTTATCTTTGTTTTTTGTCTTTCAACATGGGACAAAGAAGCATTAATTTGTTTTCATTATAGCATGGTCTTTTCCTTTTTTTTTAAATCTCTTTTTTTGTCTTTCAACAATTGTCAAAGAAACATTAATTAGTGTGATATGCTAGAAGCATTAATTAGTGTTATATGACATATGACTCATGATTTGTAAGGCTAGGAAGCATGTATTGCATAGAGCATGGTCCTTGTTTTTTGTTGATTTTTTATTTTTTTTGTTCTTCAACAATTATCAAAGAAGCGTTAATTAGTGTTATATGTTATCCATTGCTATCAATTGCCTTACATAGTGTTATATGTTATCTATTGCTTTACGGCGTTTTCTTTGCAACGTCTGGTGCAAATGCTAGTTTAAAATATTAATACATGAAAAAGATTATATAATGAGAGAGTGCAAAATAAATAATTATTTCTACATAAACAATAGTAAGAGCGGCCCTATCTCAGATTTTTCCTTTCGATAACAGTGTCTCACATTTCAACTAATGAGAATGCCTTTGTGTAGATCAAATTTCCTAAACACTAGTAAAAGGACAAACTTTATAAATAGGTCAATTTTGTTTTCCTAAAATATCCACAAGATTGGATACATAAAGGAATAAGAGTTATGACTTGAAGTGACTTACGTTTAATGGGTTATGGGGTAGATCAATATCCTAGGTTAATTTTTTTCTTAATTTCCACAATATTGGATACCTAAGGAAAAAAGAGTTACTACCTAAGGTGACCCACCTTGAATGGGTTGTGGGCTAGATCAATTTCCTAATCATTAATGCGAAGACAAACTAATAGATAGTTCAATGTCTTTCTTAAAATATCCACAAAATTGAATACATAAAGGACAAGCTTAATAGATAGTTCAATGTTTTTCTTAAAATGTTGACAAAATTGAATACATTAATAAAAAGAATTATAAATTGAGGTGACACACCTTTCTAAATCTACACTTACATATCAACATACATAAACCCCTCCATCATCAAATGCATGACCATGTATAAAAATAGTCCCTTAACCGTAGCGTGATGTCGTTACATTTGCTTCGTTATGTTTTCGCTTATTTTTGTTATTTATGGCTTTATGAGAATTTCATCATATTTATATATGAAGGGTAGATTTTTTAAAGTCAACTAGACAATAAACATTTTTACAAGTGGACATTTCAAATCCTATAACTAGATACATCATTTTTTTTACAAGTCAACATTTCAAATCTAATAATTAAATACATAAATCAATTATTGGATCCAAAACATTGACTTATAAAACCATCACTTTAAAATTAGCTCAAAAAAATATTTAAATATGTTTAATCTTTAATAAAATTATTAAAATTTGTTACTAATACAAGTGCCTAAGCCGAGAACAATATTTGATGAAGATTAGACAAAATCTTACCAATGTTATTAGATGGTCACATTTTTTTTTGTAAACTTAGGCATTCCTCATTCTATATTACTAAAACAAAATTACAGTAGACTATAGTTCAGGTGGCTAGTCTGCCCGCAGGAAACCAGACTGCCACCTATCGACCTTGTAACCAGACCAAAATTTAAAAATGCTTTTCTCTTTCATTCTGTCATAACCATGCTTTTGACTACTTCTAACTAATCTAGCTACAGGCACATAACTTAACAACCAGGCGCAAATCTGTTTTAACAGCATATTTAGAACAAAATTTAAAGACACAGCTCTGTTAATCCCCGTCTGACGAGTTGATGGGGGCGGGCATAGAGGCATTGATCCCAGGGTTCTCCTTTCTCCGCTCCATGACCCATTTTAGTTCCTGCAGCATTTGTTCCATGTTCTTCAGTAGCAGGTGGTTTCTTGCTGCTTGGACTTGAACGACAACAATCTCTTTCAGGAGGGTTTGCTTTAGGTTTTCTGTTTTCTTCGTTATCTAGCTTTTAACCTGTTCCTTTACCTATTTCCGTTCCTCCTCCTCTTCTTCACGGACAGCTTGATTCATCTCCATAGCCCGGGCAACCACATGCTTCATGATCCAATAATGTTGAAGCGTTTTATTGAACAGAGAGTTTCTGCTTCTGGTGGTTCCTGGGTCCGGGATCAGATCCTCCGATTCCCTGCGGGGGATTTCCTTGTTCTCACTAATGGCTCTGACCTCCCTCTCCCACCCATGGATTTGAGTGCGGACCTCAGGGGAATTTCTAGCCATGTACGCGTTTATCATGAACATGCTCTTTTTTGAGTCCAGCTTCCTGCTCCTTTTCCTCGTGTTGCAGCTGGTGCCAACTTCCCGGGTCTTAGATGGCTTAGTCTTCTTCAATGCCATCTTGTTGCAGTCCCGAGACCTTGAATTTATGGGGACTTTCCTACCTGTCACAACAGAAAACCATAAGTCAAAGCCTTTGAATTGTAACTTTGCTAGAATCCACTCTCTTACCATCCTAGCTTTAGCATGGCGGCTCTGTGGGTGGTTCTGGCTTTCAGTCCGGGGCCATATCTTAACTTTTCCTGCTAAGCGACACATGTCCCCCCACCCTCTATCTATAACCCAAGTAAACCATGTTGGCCAGCTTGGCTAAACTGAGCCTTCGGATGGGGAAAGCTTCTGGGCTTGGCCCCATGGGAGATATCCGGAGGACAAACATGGGTACGGCTCCAGTGCCCATCGTGGAGGGCAACGAGACCCGACAAAGCCACCCTCCCCTTCCACTTCTCTGTTCTAGGCATGGTTTGAGCCTCCCAACGGGAGCCAAAATTTTCCCCACCGAAGGCCTCTTCTGCTTTGAAGGGGGAGAGGTGAAGCGGCTTTTTACCGGGGTGGCCTCTACCTATCCTACTACTGAAATACTGCTTACTGAGGCGGGATAGCTTTGGAGTAGCACAGACAATTCGATTGCTAGCTAACATAAGGCCAAAAAGATAGGGACATGAGATAACATACCACCTTTCCTTGCCGGAGATGAGTCGCTGAGTCACGCTGCACTTTTCCTCTTTCTTTCATGTTTTTTGCCTAACTGCATGAGCCTTCCATCTGCCACCCCGGGCTGATGTTTATTATCTATCTATTGTCCTCTCCACCAGGCCTCCACTTGGCCATTTAATTCCCCAGTTATCATCCTTGCGTCCCTTCCTCGAGATGTGGCAAAACTTGTCCGTACTTCTTTATGCTTCATAATTCCAATATTCCCCCGGCAGCTCCTGTCGTATCCTTTCTGTACCTCTTATGCCGCCTGTCGTCCTTCCTCTGTCATTTGTCCTGACTTCCCATACTTGCCCTAGATCTTCTCTTGATGACGTCTCGGGTCTTGTCTCTTCCCCGTCACCTCGGCCTGTCCTACCATGCCGCGACATCTGTTTAGCTCTTTCCTTTGTATTTCTCCTGTCCTTTCCCATGATTGTGTTGTCCATCGCTACCCGTTGTAAGCTTTCCTCACTGCTGCTGCGTGCCACCTGATCCTGGCCATTCACCTCAAACATGCCATTACCACCCTTATCGACGTCAAGCAATTGTTGAAGTTGATCACACTCCTTCAGAAGCCACTGAGCTAGGCCTTCACTATCTTTCTCCATACCTCGATTCCGACTGCCCCAGTTCACCAGCCAGTCAACCGGTTTCTTTCCCGATCGCCTAACGTGAGACAGAATTAGATAGTCGATTCTGGTTAGGAGTTTCCCTATTTCTCCTACAAGCCACGCCGTTCTCCAGCTCTTGCTGATTTTGTCCACTGGTTTTTGCTGTTGTAATTTGCTTACCATGTCCACCACCATCTTCGAGTCACCCTCGATTTGGAGGTGCTTGAATTTTACCTGTATCACGATTTCCAGGCCTTGTTTCAGAGCATGCAGTTCCACTTCATTGTTAGTGGCCTCCCTGCAGTCCATCGCAAAGGTTCTCAGGGTATTACCCCTATCATCCTTGAAGACTCCCCCGATACCTGCCTTTCTACCACCTCTCTTGCATGGACTATTCTTTTGACACCCACACTTACCATACTCTGGTTAACCTCTAGTGTTTTCAGGATTTGCTCCTCCGTTTGCGACACCTGGCAGTCTTCTTCCCTCCAACTTTCTGTTAAGATTGTTTCTCTTATGTTCCTGGTGGATTGTTCCCATATGTTTGTTGGTGTTCGGTATTCATCCTTAAAGATTACTCCATTCTGTACCTTCCAGATGTTCCAGACCATGAAGCCGATAGAAAGTAGCCATGCACGATTGACCACCGGATTTTGGTAAGGTTTCCTTGGTCAGTTCTCTATGGTGGTTACGATGTTCTGATAATTTCAGTGGTGACGCTCAAACATTTTGAAATGGCTTTCCCACAGGGTATTACTGACGATACAATGGTTCAACAAATGTTCCATAGTCTCTGCTTGTGAATTGCAGAGTGCGTGGCAGGATGGACCTTGGCGCCCCTTCCTCTGCATCTGGTCCCAGGCAAGCGCTCTGCCATGTAGCATAGTCCAAACAAAGAAGGACACTTTTGGCCAGTGTTTAATTTTCCATAGATTTTTCCATTTTTTGGTCTTTGCCTGCTGGTTTTGTTTAGCTTTTTGGTGGTAGGCTTCTGCTACTGAGAAGTTTCCCTAAATTTGGTTGCCCTATCTTAGGATATCTGACCCTGTTTTCCTCGCCACTTTGCCAGATGCCATCTCTTTGTAGAATTCATGCCAACTGTCTGTTTCTGGGGCCTTTTCCTAGTCTTCTTTCTGTTTCCAGTTCCACTAGTATCCTCCTTTTCCTGGTTTCCAGAACTTGCCGACAGTTATCGCCTCAGCCTGGGATGTGAAAGCATGGATGGCTTGGAGTTTTTCCTTATGGATGAGCCTTTCGCATTGCTGCCATGATTCCTCCCAGAATCTGGCTTTATCCCCTGCTCGTATCTCCCAAAAACTTTACTCTCTTATCAGATCTTTGTTGCCCTTCACCAAGTTCCAGATTGCAGAGGCTCTGACCTCCGTCTGGCTTCTCAGTCTTCCTTCGCGTTCCCCTGCTGCCTCATATTTTCTTTCCCAGATCACCTTCCACAAATCATGGCCGCCCTGAGTCCACCTCCACTAGAGCTTCGTACCCATAACCTGGTTAAGGACGAAGGGATCTCTTAGCCCTAAACCTCCATCTTTGGAAAGCCTGCTTAGCCAATCCCACGAAATTAAGGCCCACTTTCTGGTCTTGCTGGTTCCCTGCCAAAGAAATTTCTTGAATAAGGCAACCATCTTTTGGCTTGTAGACTTGTGGATAGCTTGGCACGAGATCTGGTAGATTGGTATAGCCTGCAGAACAACTTTCAAAAGAATTAGCCAGCTAGGGGCGTTCAGCAAGCGAAAGGTCCAGTTTTCCACCTTGTTTCTAATTTTTTTAATTAAAGGTTCCCAATTAGATTCCATGTATTGGTGCTCATGTAGCATAATACCCAAGTGTTTTGATCGAAAGGAGCCAATTCTATAGCCCATAGTGCATGCCAAGAATCTTTGGGTGGCTTGCAGGGTGTTAAAGAAAAAGACCTCAGATTTATCCTTATTAATCTCCGTCCCAGACGCTTGGTTGAATTCTGATAAGGTTTTAACTACTCTTTGAGCTTCCTTCAACGTGGCTTGTCCATATAGCATCATGTCGTCTATGAATTGCTGGTGCGTAACCAAGACATCATTCCCGCAAATTCGTAGTCCCTTTAACTAATCCCTAGAGACTTGGGCCTTAACCAACCTACCCAGACCTTCCGCGGCCAAGATAAAGAGGAATGGTGATAGGGGATCTCCCTGCCTTAGCCCTCGCGAGGGATTTAAGGCTTCGGTGGGGGTACCATTTAGCAGAACTGACATCACCGAGGTGCCAATCATAGATAGGATCCATTTTATCCATCTTTGTTCAAATCCATGGGCTTTGGGAATGATTTTCAAGTACCCCCAGCTTAGGCGGTCGAATGCCATGGCCAAGTCTAATTTGATAAGCATACCTAGGTTACGGGAGTTTTTCAGGGAGTGTATCACTTCCTGGGCCACAATAATTCCATCTGTAATCTGACACCCTTTGACGAAGCCTATTTTCTCCGGAGCAATGAAGTTTGGTAGGATCGGCTTGAGTCTGCTTACCATGATAGTTGTGAGAATTTTGTAAACTACGTTACACAGGGATATAGGCTTGAATCCCTGTAGTTCATCTGAGCTGCCATTCTTCGGGATCAGGGCCAAGAAAGTGGCATTCAGTCCCTGGTGCATACATTTTTAGCACCACGAATCCTCCACTAAGTCTAACAAGTCATTTCCCATAAAACTCCATGAAGCGTGGTAAAACTCAATGGTAAGGCCATCAGGACCCGGGGCCTTATTTTTTGGCTTTTTGTTAACCACTTCCTCTAGTTCTTCCTTAGTAATTACCCTGAGTAGTGCCAAGTTTTGTTCTCTGGTAAATTTCTTAGGGATATGTTGGCAGACCTTGTTTATTTCCTTGGCTCTGTTGGCATTTGGTTCTATAAGGATGTCTTTGAAATGCTCCACCAAGAGCCGTTCCATTTCTTTCTGCTGCGTCATTCTGTTTCCCTGGCTGTCTTTCAAGGAGAAGATTCTGTTGTGATGTCGGTGGTTTAGCATTTCTTTATGGAAGAATTTAAAGTTATTTTCCCCCTCTTTTAACCATTGGAAACGAGATTTCTGTTTCCACAGAATTTCTTCCTGTTTTCGCCTTTCCTCCAGTTGATTGATTGTCCTACCTTGCTCCTCAGCCAGCTCCACACTTCAGCCATCCTTGATGATTTGTTGTTGTATTCCTTCCAATCTGGACTATAGTTTTCCTTGCTCCTACTATATATTGCTGAATTCTTCCCTATTCCATTTCTTGATTTTGCTCTTTATTTCTTTGAGTCTGAGCTGGAACGAGTGCACTTTGCTACGGCCTTTCATTCCCCTCTTGCTATCCTACCACCAGCTCTTTACTTTGGCTAGGAAGTCTGGAGCTCTAAGCCAAAAGGATTCAAAATGGAAGGTTCTCTTTGTATTCAGATCATTCAAGGCTATTTCGAGCTTAATTGGCTAGTGATCGTATCCTATTGAGGGTAGGATAGAGGCTTCATAGAAGATATCCAACATGATAATGTGCTTCGAGATTAGAAATCTATCCAGTCTTGATGCAATTTGTTTTGCCCCTCCTCTCCTATTGTTCTAGGTGAATTTCCCATTTATAGTTGGGATATCAACCATCCTTAATTCTACTTGGACATCTTTGAATCTTTCCATCTCCGGGTCTTCTCTGCCTATGCCACTGTTTTTTCTCTTCTCTAGAAATTATCAAGTTGAAGTCTCCTGCCAGAATCCATCTCTTCTCCTGGTGCATATTTCTAAGCTTTGTCAAGTGGTTAAGGAACATGCCTCTATCAGCATGGGTATGGGGTCCATAGACAGCCGAGATCGCCACCCATTCACTTTATCCAATGAGTCTGAATCTTCCTGTTAGTATTCTTGGCATTCCTATACAACAATCTGATATAACTTCTGTTGGATTCCAGATAATTGCTATCCCTCCTACACTTCCTTTGACATCTATGGTTACTTGTTCGTATCTTGGTTTTATTTTGTTGAGAATCTCCTCCATCCTCTGGCCTGATATTTTTGTTTCTTGGATAAGCATAATTTGTGGTTTGTATTTCTTTAGTCTTGCCGCCAAATGTCTCTGTTTCCCTTTGTTTTTTAAGCCTCTAATGTTCCAAGATGTCAAAATAATTGGTTAACTTGGGATAGGTTTTGGAACACCACTGACAATGGAACCACTCTCCCTGTATTGACCAACATTTCTCCCATGAGTTGGATGGAGTCCTTAAGGTTTTTCCTTCCTCTTTTTCCCCCCTTTCCTTGTCCTTGCTAGTCTGTTCTACTTTCCTTCTGGCTTTCTTGGGATTCTTTTGGTGTGACTTTGTCTTTCTCTAGTTTAGCTTTATATTGCTAGAAGGTTTCTGCATACAACCTCTTTTGGTCTTCCGGGATAAACCTCTCGTGTGAGTTCCTCCATTCGTTCAATAGTTTTCTTAAGACTTCTTCCTCTTGACATAGGTCTTCCCTGTTTGTCTCTAGTTTTGTCTCCATCTGTTCAGCTTGTTCATCCTGTTCCTTGCCTTTCTCCATGGGCTCACTCGGGGATTTCCTTTTTGAGTGGGTTCTTTCACTTCTCTCACTATTGTTTGATCCCTTATCCTCCTGATTTTCCATTGTTTGGTCTTCCTCTTCACCCTCTTCCTGCAAAATTGCAAAGTTTTTTGGTTTCTCTTGGGTTGATTTTTTTTCCTTCCTGTCTTCCTGGGGGGTTTCCTTATTTATATTCCTTTTGCTTTTCACCTCCTGGTATCCTTCATGGTCTATTGGCCCTTTCTTTTACAGGGGGCCCTCCTTTCTTCTTCTTCCTTTGTAATCAGGCATTCCTTAGCCAGATGGCCATGGACATGGCACCTACGACATCTAAATGGGATGTGCTCATAGTCTAAGTTTTGCTACCAAAGATCTTCATGATATTCAAGTTCCACAAAGTCCGGGATGGGGCTTGCTAGGTTCATATAGACTCAAATCCTAGCATATGAAGTATACCTTCCTTTCTTCATGGATTCAACTATTTTCATGAAGCTACCTATGGAGTTTCCTATCCCTTCCAATATTTCCGGGTCCCAAAAATCGGTAGGTAGCCCAAATAAATGAACCCAGACAGGCGCTGCTAGGAATGTTTCTTTATTAGGGTTGTAGCATTCCTCCCAAAAACACATAAACAGACTAGACTTATAATAAAAATACGGACCATTTTCAAATACCTTTTCCTTTTCTTGAAGGTTTGAGAAAATTACCGTGAAGAAACCTTTTGCTCCCAGCTTGAGCTCGATGTGGCCTTGGGGCTGCCATTTCTGCTAAATCCACTTGGTAAGATCCCTTTCTGATGGCCAGACTCCTAGGAACTTGCAGATAAGGACATGATCCCTCATGTAACTTCTGTACCTTTCCAGTTTATTGGTGGGGATCACGGACCTGGGTCTCTTCTCTGCACATGGCAGGCATCTTCCCCTGTGGCCTACTTGCTAGGTTGCTCCCAGCACCGGTCCTGTGCTCTGATTCTCTTTTGTCTCCTGACTCTGCTCGTTGTCCCCTATCACCATATCCTGATAGAGGGGGATCTCTCCTGTCCTGACGTCTTCTGTCATGCCTTTTGTCTCTTAGTTCTCTGTTGGGTTTTGCTGTTCCGTTCTGATATATGCCCCTTGCCCCTTCCTTCACACCACCCCAAGGGTTTTACTGCCTTGCAGCCATTAGGTTTTTCGTTGCAAAGCTCTCCCTAGGGTTACAATTTATTTAAATTATTAGATGGTCACATTTTAATGTTGGGGAATATTTGCTTATAAACTTTGGATGTTTAATTTATGAGTGGTTTTGATTTATTTTAAATAAGTGGAGGAGTTATTTCCTATTGTAAATGTGGCATTTTAGCTTATTTTGTTTTGTAGAGAAGAGGAACGATTCACCATTTGTGACTCTTGGTTGTCATGTGCTAGTTTTATTTTTTAAAAGAACGAGTGCGTGGAAGCTAAGAGAAGGAGGGGAAGAGAGGACTAGTTGCTTCTCTACGAAATTATATTTATGTAGGTTGCTAATTGCCTATGCTATCCAATCTGTGTGAACCAAAAAACATTTATTACGTGAATGGAGTGGAGGAACAAGCAATGGAACAATGCTTTTGTATTGTCTAAATGAATTGAATTTATGAGATTAAAACAAGTGAATTATGCTTATGAAATGTTATTTAATTGTAGTTTATTCTTGTGTGTTGGTTAATATGAGAGCCTATAAATTGTTCTATTGATTTCCTTGAAGAATTGTACATCGTGATTTCCATTGTTGTGTGATTTGGCCCTTTGTCATTTGGTATTCTTGTTTTGTTGGTTTCATAGAATTGGGGAGGAATGCTAATTGTTCTAGCATGGTGAATGCATGGTTTGTTTTCCTGAACAATTGGAATGTTGAGAACAAAAACAAAGCACTCGATTTTTTTAAATATGGTCCAAACACCTTTGTAATTGGTTTATGAATGTCAAATTCAAACCAATATTGCAAACATAGTGAAGAGAGGTAAAATAAGTCATTTATAGTGTTAAGAAGAATGCATGGGACATGGGGAGTTGGCAGAGAAAAAGAGTCCAAAACTTTGATCTTCCCTGAAACCATAACACATAATTTTAACAAGTGTTATGAAAGCATATAGTAGCAATGGAACAACAAATTAGAAAACATGTACTACGAAATGATTTCATAGCCACTGCACAATGTTTTTTAGGACTGCATGTTTTTTAAGCTCCATTTGGCCCACCCGTTACACCAAATTGTGGTATCAAAGCAAGAAGATGGGTATGCGAGAAAGAAAAGCATGTGGTCAAGGAGCAAGAACCATGGGTGATACAGAGCTCAGAGAAGAGATAAGGAGACTACAACCTCAGTTAGAGGCAATGAAGGTAGGAAGACAACGAGATCCTGAAGTTGGAGATATTAGTGAACCTGAAGGAGAAGTTGAGGAAGGAGCAAGTTAGGCCCCTATCATAATAGTGATTCCCCCATTACTATTGTCATTGTATCCATTATTGTTATTATTGTGCCCCTATTGTCCCCATATTGTTATTATTATGCCCCACAGAAACCCACTATTGTTATTTTTGTTCCCTTATGTTATTACTGTTATGTCAGCTTGATTATATTGTGACACCTTAGAGTCCTATATATAGAAGGGAGGCTTAGTCATTTGTATCATCCAAGAAATTTTCATTTGTGTAATGTAAAGGAGGTTTACCCCTCGAAGAGCCTAAATTCTAAGGCGTTGATCTATCTTTTCTATCTTTTTGTGAGCTTGTTTCCTAAGATTTGGTATCAGAGCTTTGGATTCTAGGGTTTCGCTGCTCTAAATAGGTCATTGTGGAATTTTCGCTATAACTTGTTTTCTATGACGGTTCAAAAGCTACAAAAAAACCCATTTGATTCAAAATTTTTATGAACTTCAAGATAGAATTTCAGAGCTTTTCTCTCTATATTTGCGGAGATATGATCTGAGAAAGTTAGGGTTTTTGCATAATCCTGAATTACATTCCAAATAGGTGACCTGGGGAAAAGTGTCATAACTTTTGCTTTGAGCATCAGATTGAAATTTTGTAAGAAGTTTTAGAAAGAGGATGACCTATAGTTTTCTATGTATCATTTTCAGATACTAAGTTCAAAACAGTGACACGTGGAAGGTTGTACAAGTTCACTCTATTGAACTAGTTTATAATCAGGTCACTGTGGTAGATTTGGCACAACACTTCCTTGGAGAATCCAATATTGGTCACACTTGTGGGGTTATAAAGAGGCCTCAAAGGGCTACCACAGTATGATATTTTAGATATTCTAGATCTGCAGTTACAGAGATACAACAGATTCAATATTGAGAGCTTACAAAGTGAAAAAAAGGTGTGTAGTTTTTTTTAATTTGTATAAGGTTGGTTTGAAAAAATAGTTTGAAGCAATTCAAAGGGAATAGTGAAGAATTATTAGCATTAAGTAATGCCCGGAAGAAAGAAAATGGAAACACTTAGTAAGCGACCTGAAAGCTCTAGCATGACTCATGAAGAAGAGGAAGAAACGCAACGTGATATATCAAAATTACAAGACCAAGTACAACCAATTTCACTCTCACTAAAGGTAAATGAAGCCAAGATGAATGGCGTGGATGCTAAGATGGATGGCATGGAAGCTAAGATGGATGGCATGGAAGCTAAGATGAATGGCATGGACGATAAGATGGAAGAATTGAAGATAAATTTGAATAAGTTGCTACAAGAAATGGTCACTAATGGTGAAAGGGTAGTAAAGGAAACTCATGATGAGAACAAAAGAAATATTAATCATGATTTCATAGACTCTAATGTTGGATTGAAGATGCACAATGTTCCAAAAATCGATATGAGGAAGTTTGATGGCAAGGATCCCGAAACATGGATACTACAGATGGAACAATTTTTTGATCTCCGTAATGTGCAAAACACACAAAAGGTACGTATTGAAACTTTATATTTGGAACCAAATCAGTTTGTATGGTATCGATGGCTTTGCTCTCTTTTTTTTTTTTTTTTACAAAGTCGGTTGCTATTAATCTCTAAAAAAAGGAAGGGAGTGAAATACAATAGATGCCGAAGTAATTCAGGATCAGAGGAGTTACAAAGCAGAAAGATCTCCTTAATCCTGCTTATTCTGGTTTTGAGAAATTCTCGGCAAGAGTAGATTCTTACAAATTGGAACAGCAAAAACTGACATTGACAAATCATTTCTAATCTATACTAATGTCATTGTTATATTGTGCTATGTATACCTTCGAAATTTCTTCACCTTCCATATGATTAGCACTTGAAGGACTTGGGATTTCGTTGTTGGGGATGTTCTTCATGTAACTCAGAACCACAGTGGGCTCTTCTTCCCAGTTGCCTCTTATAGACTAATGATTGAGTTGCTGAAGAAGAGGAAGGATCCTGTGCTGGAAAATATCGATTGCAATGAAGAACTGCTTATCAGTTCTAACAGATAAGAGGACAAACAAGTCCGCTCGACCACCGGAATACTGTGAAAGAGTAAACAAAGGATCTATTGAAAGGAAGGGTGCTGAGTAATAACAAGGAGAAAGGAGGGGTGGACGAGGGTTGAACACGGGGAAAAAGGGGGAATCTGGAGAAAGGCAAAGGATGACTTGGAAACTGTTGATAAAATTCAAAGAGTCGAGAGTGTGAGGAAAGAGGGTAACAGTATTACTTAATAGGAGTAGAGCTTTGAAGGAATATGATATGTGCCAAATCCTTTTACAAATAATGGTTTTGTTGGATATCTGGGAGGTCTGCGACCACTTCTTTCTGTCAGGAAAAACTGAATTGATGCAAGGTAAACTGAATTGAATCATGGCAGAGGTTAATGACTCTCCTCAGTGTTGCAACATAAACTGTCCATTGTCCTTTCGCAAGCCTTGTTGGCATGACTGTCAGCATGCTTATTAAGATTGTGGAGGATGTGATGATACTGCAGGTTGCCCAATATTGGGTTCAAGAGTTGGCATCTCTGAATAACCTGTTGTAGGAGGATGTTGGGAGACTCTTTTTGTTGAATCATAAGGCTAATAACAACCGAGGAATCTCCAAAAATATTTGTTGTTCTTATCCCTAATCTGCTGAGCTGCGTTAACCCCTGATAAAGAGCCAACGCTTCTGCCCTATTATTAGATAAATTCCCAAGACCCCATTCGTAATAGAGAACGCATTCCCCATTAGCATTTAAGATCAAGCCTCTTGCTCTAGCTATTCCTGGGTTTGAATTAGATGCTCCATCAAAGAACAGGTAGTAGTTGTTGCAATTTTGTAACCAGTTAGAAAACTCCTCCTCTCTTAACCTAATTTTCCACGAATGGGTTTCCTGAGTGTGCTGATCTTTCCCTGTGTTGCCTGTTTGAATGTTGTTGTTTTTATCCAGGATGTAGCTAATGAATCCTCTTTCCTCAACACTGTACTTTGTTACATCAATGTTACTTTGGATTTTGACTGAAATGGTTTCGAGAGCAATATTATTTTCCTTATTACTTACAATTCTTGATGCCGAATTTTTATTCTTAAAATTTTTTCGATTTCTTGCTAGCCAGATACTCCATAGCATGGTGTAGGGGAGAATATTCCATACTCTCTTCACTAGGTTTCTCCTCTTATTTCCCCAAGGACAACTCTTTTTCTAGGCAAGAATCACTTCCCCTATAGATTGTTGGGCAGTCCATGGTAACTTATTAGTGAGGGATAATTTTTTCCAGTAGTCAACAGCAAAGGAACAGTCGACAAAAAGATGGTGCATAGTTTCTTCAACGTCACAACAATTGGGGAAGCGAGATGGGCCGTTAATACCCCTCTTTTGTAGGTTCTCTGTTGTTAAGATTTTCCCTTTTAGAAGGTCCCATGTAAAGAATTTGATTTTAGGTAGCGTCTCTGATTTCCAAGCGATTCTCCAGTGGTTCCATAATGTCACGGGGTAGGTGCTGTAACAGATGTGCTGGTGTCCTGCTTGGATAGAGTAATCTAATCTTGAGGGGTCCCAATGAAAGTTGTCCTTCTCATTCTTTTTAATGGGAGCTTTACTGTGGAGCAGAGACTGAAGAGTAGATAGACAAAAATTAAGATCACTCGGGATAGCAGGAAATGACCATCCAATCCAGATATGAGATAGAGGACCCCATCTAGAAATTTGATCAAGATAAAAGATCCCCATGTTGTTGAGAAAAGTTAGAATAGGAATAGCTTCATCATGCCTGTTTATTGACTGCTGTCCCAGGATTTTATCAGCCCCAATGTTTATGCTAGCTCCTCCCCTAGGGACTTTGGAAATATTCTGAGTCATGAAAGGAATAACTTTTTTGCATAGTCACCAAATTTTTGAGGAGTCCCTATTGGGGATATCAGAGTTTAGAAGCTGCTGTCTGGGGGAGTTCAAATATTTGGTTTCCACAACCCGTTTCCACCACGCAGGAGGGCCAGCGATGAGCCTCCAAACGATCTTCCCTCCAAAGGCAAGACTAAAAAAGGTGGGGGACCTAATAATGAGACCTCTGTCGTGTGCCTGAATGACTTGTTTCCAACTGACAAGGTTGAATTTCTTCTTTTTATTTTTCCCTCCTTGCCAGAGAAAAAGGCGGAGAACTACTTCCATTTTGTGGAGAAAGGAAGCTGGGGCTTGGAAAAGAGAAAAGTGATAGAGGGGAAGAGAAGAGATACCTGATTTAAGAAGGATGAGACGGCCTGCTGGGTTGAGCCACATTAACCCCATTGCTGGACTTTCCTCTTCATCTTGTCAATGATACTGTCCCAAGTTCCTGACTTCAAAGGTCCTAGGCTCACTGGCATGCCCAGGTAAGAGAAATTAGTCCAATCTAAATTGCAAGAGACTCCAAAAATATTTGCAATGTTGTGAATGACCTGATTTGGAGCATTCCATCCATATATACAACTTTTTTTCTAGTTGATCAAACCTCCAGAGTACCCCATAAATTGATCAATAAGAATCTTGAACCTCCATGCTATAGTGGTGGAGGCTCCTCCAATGAGCAAGGTATCGTTAGCGAACTGTGAGTGGTTGATATTCTTGGCTCCATTCCCGAGTTTTATACTGGTGATGAGACCCACTCTTCTATTGTGGTTCAGAGCTTGACTAAAGGATTCTGCCATGAGAATGAAAAGATAGGGAGAGAGGGGGCAGCCATGTCTAAGACCCTGGGAGGATTGAAAGGCTTCACCCGGTCTTCCATTAACTAGAGGGGAGATCCATGGCCCAATGATGCAAGCACAGATAAGACTAATGAAGGGCAACTCAAACCCCATCTTCTTTAAAATAGCAATAAGGAAGGAGTGCCTAAATCTATCAAAGGCGCTGGCCAAGTCAAGTTTGAGGATGAATCCTTTCTCCTTCCTAGAGAGACTCGAATGGATGGCGTCTTGCACAAGAAGAATAGAGTCAGTAATTTGCCTATAGGGCAAGAACTTGCCTTGGTTTTTAGAAGTTAGAGAGGGAAGGAGGGGTTCGAGTTGAGATGCTAAGATTTTGGATAGGATTTTGTAGGAGGAATTGCAAAGGGATATGGGCCTAAACCGAGAGAAAGAAGTGGGTCGATTTTCTTTAGGGATGAGGGAAAGAAAAGTGGCATTGGTGTAACCACCTATCTTACCCTTCTGCTAAATCCACCTGATCATCTTGATCAGATCCTTTTTGACCAAATCCCAGAACACCCTGTAGAAACATATGGGGAATCCATCAGGCCCGGAAGCCTTATCAGGATTCAGAGTCCAAATTGCTCTTCTTATTTCCTCTTCTTCGATTTCTTTATTCTGGTTATCATTCATTTCCTTGGTGAGGCCTTTGAGTAAGTATTGAAGAAGGTTAGCATAATCCCCTTCACCTTTAGTTTCAGTTAACGGATCTCTGTAGTATTCAGTTGCAGCATTTTTAATGGCCTCTTGGGTGTTTTGCTGGTTGCCCTCACTATCCAAGATTGAACTTACATTATTCCTGATTTTTCGAGTTGTGGCCTTCTTATGAAAAAATGTTGTATTTTTATCTCCACCTTGGAGCCAGAGTTTCCTAGATTTTAGCCGCCATTTAGATTCTTCTTCCTTGTTTATGTGACTCAGTTGAGAATAGAGAACTTTTTCTTGCTCCATACTCTGCTGGGAGAGGCCATGTTCTTCTACCATTCTCTGGATATTCTCTAGATCGCTCTTAACTTTATTTTTGGTCTCCTCTGGTTCCTTATAATTAACCCTTGCCCATTCTTAGATAGCCTGTTTGGCTTTTCTTTGTTTAGTTTCCCAAATGAAACCTAGTGATCCTTCTACATGTTGATTCCAAGTTCTCTGAACTATTTCTCTGACTACTGGAACCCCATTCCATAGGGGGCTATATTTAAACGTAATGGGCCCAAGGGGACAGTGAATTTCCAGTGTGATGGTAATGGGATCATGATTAGAGGCTGATGAGGTGAGAATGTTGGCATATCCCACGGAGAAGGAGGAAAGAAAAGAAATGTTGATTAGAAACCTGTCCAACCTTTCCATTATATTGCCAATGCCAAGTCTACGGTTGCTCCAAGTGTACTTGTGGTTTTTAGGGGCAACGTCCACTAAATCGTGATCTTGAATGATAGCCTCCAACCGTCCTCTGAAGGGATCTGGAGAAAATCCACCTCCCCATTTCTCGTTGGCATGAAGGATGAGATTGAAGTTGCCTGCCACTATGATATTTGAACTTAGCTCACAATCGATGCTAGCCTTAAGATCGCCCCAAAAAATTTCCTTTTCTCTGTAATGGTTGGGGGCGTACACATTGTAGATAATTACAGTTTTGTTATTTGTTCTGTTGTCTAATGCAGTTCTGATCCAATGCTGATGTAGGTTTACTGAAGCATAGTTCCACTTGCTATGGTCCCAGAGTGTGGTTATGCCTCCAAAAGCTCCTCTTGCATCGCTGGCGCACCCTTTGTATTGTTTACGCTGGTCTATAACGCCTCTTATTACTAGCTGATCCTGTTTTGTTTCCTGAATCAATACTATTTCTGGCTTTTCACTGTGGATTAAACCTCTGAGGGCGAAAATTTTGGAGGGGTACCTTAACCCCCTACTTTTCCAAGATAGTATTTTCATCATTGGATATTTGGCGTGCAGAGAGCTGCTCGCCTCTCTTTATATTTATAATTTGTCTCTTTTTCTTGATGTCCCTAAATGAAAGACTCTATTGGGGTTTCAGTTCCGATGGCTATATCCTTCTGTGCGTTCTCGTCCCTATGTTGCTTAGCTGATTTTCTACCAGGTCCAGGTTTCTTAAAGGTATCGCTGGAAGTTTCATGTTCTTTAGTGCTGCTTCTGTTATGCCTGGAAAGAAAGGGTTCTAGAGAATCTTGTGATGAGATGTTCAGAGAGGGAGGGGGATCAGAGGGCTCGGAAAGGAGCAAGGAGGGCTGAGGAGGATCCACAGAAGATGGATCAAGGGAAGATAAGACTAGAAAGGGATTAGAGGAAGAAGGGATCGAGGGATCTGGGGGGGAGGTGGACAGATGAAGGAGGGGAGGAAGAGGAGGGTCAAGAAGCACAGGGAGCTGGAGGATCTCAATTTGGGGGGGGTTGGATGATGGGGCGGACTTCTTCTTTTTGACTAGTTCCCAATGGCCCTATTGATTGCCGCTCTCTGCATCAACAAGTTTAGAACATCTATTGGCAAAGTGTCTGTATTCGTGACATACCTTGCATTTAAAAGGAATCTGCTCATAGTCCAGCTGCTGGATATGGCTCCATTCGTCCACTTTCAGTTTTATTGCTTCTGGAAGACCTTTGCCGAGATCCACTTCGAAATAGATCCTTGAGAAGGCCTGCATGTTATCTTTTGGTTCACTACGATCGATATATTTGCCCGCTGCATTCCCGATGGCACGATCAGACTCATCTCCCCAGCAGTGGAGAGGGATATGGACCCAAATCGGAACGCTGGGGACATCCAGTTCAGGATCAAAGTCTGGAGTCCATTTGTTGAGGTAGAGGCCCCCGAAGTCCATGAAATAGGGCCCATTTTTGAAGATTAAGTCCTTATCCTCTTTGGATTCAAAGTGGAATGTGAAGTACCCTTTCCCACACAACCCGATGGAGATTTTCCCTTGGATCTTGTCAAACCAGTTTCTTTCAACCCATTTTTGAACAGTTCTAGGAGAAGGCCAAAGGCCTGTAAATTGTCCTATGACTCCTTTTTCAGTGAGAGACAAAGCCACCATGCAAGGCAGGGCAGAGGCAACTAAACTTCTTGGATTCCATCCAACTTCTTGACGAATCTTGAAAGTGTTGGTCTGGGGAGCTGCGGAGGTAGGGCTTTCACCAAATCAGAGAAGGCGCGCTGTGTGTTGACCCCCTCTAGAGGCGGATCCGAGGGGGCCATGGCAGGAGGCCAAAGCCCAAGTAGGCGTAGTCGGATCGCAGGGAGACGCAGAGGAGAGCACGTGCGTGCGGGAGCAGACCTCGAAACTAATTTGTTACCGATCCCAAATGTTGCAGGCGTTAGCAAGATATTATGGTCTAAATGTAAATGGGATTCTTTTCGATGGCTTTGCTCTCTTAAACAAATTGTCACTTGCGCAATTTTTATAGAAGAAATTATAGCACATTATGAGGATACAAAAAGAAACACCTTTTTTAGCCAATTGATAAATCTAAAACAAAAGGGTTCAGTGATGGAGCACATTGAGGACTTCCAAAAATTGAACATAAGGGTAAAATATATTCTAGAGGAGCATAGGATTGATGTGTTCATAGGGACTTTAAAGGATAATATCCAACATGAAGGTTCACCTTTGGAACCTATTCATTGGGAAGGCATTCAAGTTGAAAGAAAAATGGTAACAAAAATTATGGCAACCAGGAAGCCTACCACTCACAACTATAAAGATGGAAGTGTATTTTCCCCTAGCCTTCCACAACCTACAAGGTTGACACCACAACAATTGGAAGAAAAAAGAGCAAAAGGGCTTCGTTACAGTTGTGATAGCAAATACAATAAAGGTCATAAGTGTGTTCAGAAGAAATTATTCTACATAGATTGTGAAGAGGAGGAAGAAAAGGAACAAGAAATCTCAAAAGAAGAGGATATACTCTAGGAACAAACCCGAGATAAAGAAGAAATAAATAAAACCATATCTTGTAATGCATTGGTTGGAATTACCACTCAAACTATCAAGATAGAAGGACATATCAAGAAGAAAAAGGTAATACTATTGATTGATTCGGGAAGTACCCATAATTTTATTCATTGTAAGATAGCAAACAAATTGAATTGCTTCCTATAACCAACACCAAATTTTCAAGTGATGGTTGCAAGTGGAGCAACCATAAATTGCTCGATAAAGTGCCACAATATGAAGCTATCCGTGGGAGAATATGTATTGAATATCCCAATGCTTTCCATTCCAATGGGTGGTGCTAATGCTGTACTAGGAGTCCAATGGCTACAATCCTTGGGTACAATAGCTTTTAATTTTCAAGAAATTTTCATGAAATTTTGTGCAGAAGGAAAGGAAGTTGAATTAAGGGGTATTGCAGGGAAATTGGGAAAGATAATCAGCTCTAACGGTATGACAAAGATTCTAATGAAGGAACAATGAGGTGTAATTACACAATTATGTTCGCTAGAGGTTCCCACATCAAAATCATCTATTTCTCCAGATCTCCAAAAAGCCTTGGAAAATCATTCCAAGGTATTTGAGACTCCCAAAGGTCTCCCACCTATTCGTAATCAATATCATGCTATTCATTTGATTCCAGGAAGTGTTCCTCAAAACATCAGGTCGTACAGATATCCCTATGCCCAAAACAGTGAAATTGAAAGTATGGTTGCAGAAATGCTGGAGGCTGGTATAATTCAAACTAGTCAAACTTCTTTCTGTACTGCAATAGTATTGGGGCACAAGAAGGATGGGTCATCGCACATGTGTCCGGATTATAGGGAGCTCAACAAGCTCACTATTAAAGATAAATTTCCCATTCCTGTCATTGATGAATTATTGGATGAATTGCATGGATCAATTTACTTCACCAAGTTGGATTTCATTCAGGATATCATCAAATCGGAATGAAGACTGAAGACATTCTGAAAACAACATTTAGAACTCATGAGGGTCATTATGAAATTTCGGTCATGCCATTTGGCCTTACCAATGCACCTTCTACATTTCAAGATTTTATGAATTCCATATTCAAACCCTTCCTTACAAAATTTTTGTTAGTATTTTTTGATGATATACTAAGCTACAGCAAGTCTTCGAAGGATCATGTTGAACATGTTGAAAGGGTGCTCGAACTATTGGAGGAGAAATAATTATATGCAAAAAGCTCCAAATGTTTCTTTGGAGTATGAAAGGTGGAATATCTGGGTCATATTGTATCTGATGAAGGTGTTAAGGTAGACCCTATAAAAATTAAAGCCATTAAGGAATCAAAAATCCCCATATCGATAAAGCATCTGTGTGGATTTCTCGAGTTGACAGTGTATTATCACAAGTTTGTTAAGGAAGAATAGATGCACCTCTAACAACATTATTGAAGAAAGATACATTTTCATGGACTCCAGAAGCAACAAAGGCCTTTGAACATGTAAAAGAGGAAATGTGCCAAGCACCAGTATTAGCTACATTGGACTTCAGAAAAACCTTTATTGTGGAATGTAATGCTTCAGGAAATGGAATTGGTGTTGTTTTATTGCAAGAAGAAATACCCATTGCTTTTAAAATTCATCTAATCAAGGGAAAGTATTTACACAAAGCTATTTATGAGAAGGGACTATTGGCTATACTACATGCACTTAAGAAATGGCGACACTGCCTAATGGGAAGACACTTCAAGGTAAAAATGGATCATGATAATATCAAATAATTTTTAGAACAAAGATTATCCTCTGAAGAGAAACAAAAATGGGTCACAAAGATGTTGGGTTATGACTTTGAAATCATCTACAAAAAAGGGAAGCAAAATGTTGTGGCAAATGCACTCTCAAGAATGGATGAGGATGTGGAAGCATTGTTGTGCGCCATTTCTATTATCCAACCACATTGGATAATCGAAGCAAGGGAGGAATGGAAGAATGATGAAGAAATGTGGGCACTCATTCGAAAGTTACAACAAGATCCTAGTACATCTGATACATTTATCTAGAAAAATGATTCGTTATGGTACAAAGATCATATATACATACGTAAGAATTCCCAACTCAAACAAAATATTCTTATGGAATTTCACACTTCTCCCTTAGGAGGGCACTTAGGATTTTTAAAATCTTATCACAGGGTTAAGAAGGAATTTTTTTTGGGATGGCCTTAAATTGGATATTCAAACGTTTGTGGCAGAATGTTTGGTTTTCCTAAAAAATAAAGTTGAAACAATTAAGACCCCAGGTCTATTACAACCTTTGTCCATTCCAAGCCAATGTTGGGAGGAGGTTTCAATGGATTTTATCTCAAGTTTACCCATGTACGAAGGAAAGAGTGTCATCATGGTGGTAGTTGACAGACTTACCAAGTATGCACACTTTTGTGTATTATCACATCCATTTAAAGCTATTACAGTTTCTACTACGTTTATGGAAACAATTCAAAAGCTACATGGAAACCCAAAGATTATTGTAAGCAACAGAAATCCCATTTTAACTAGAAAATTTTTGACATAATTATTTTCTTGTATCGGTACTCAGTGAGCTCATAACTCATCTTCTCATCCTCAATCTGATGGGAAAACTTAGATAGTAAACAAATGTTTGGAAGGATATCTTCGTTGCTTTGTATTTGATAAACAGACACAATGGGTCAAGTGGTTGCCTTTGGCTGAATGGTGTTGTAACACTTCCTTCCATACTGCAGCAAAAATGACCCCATTTATGGCACTTTATGGATATCATCCACCAACCATCACATCATATTTAAGAGAAAATTCTATGTTTCAAGCAGTGGAACATCACATCGAGCATAAACAACAAGTTCTCCAACTCTTAAACGATAACCTCACGTTGGTGAAAAATAGAATGAAACAACAGGTAGATCAACATCGAAGCGAAATAAGTTTTGATGTAGGTGGCTAGGTATTCCTACAGTTACAACCATATAAACAAATGTCCCTCAAGCAAGCTAAGAAGGATAATAAATTATCGCCAAAGTATTATGCTTCGTACAAGGTTTTGCAAAAGATAGGTACTATGGCATAAAAATTGGAGCTTCCTACAACTTTTCGAGTGCACCCAGTTTTCCATGTTTCATGTTTAAAGAAGGTTATAGGTGACAAGTTCCCAGTTCAAACAATATTGCTAGAACTTGACGAGGAAGGAAAAATCATATTGTAACCAGAAGCAGTCACAGAAACAAGAACTCGATATCTACAAAATTGATCAATTTCAGAGTATCTCATCAAGTGGAAGAACTTATCTGTTGAAGATTCCACATGGGAGGATGAGTATTTTATACGGAAGCATGCAAAACTGCTCAAGCATTGAGGACAAAACTTTTCGGAAGGAGAGGGGAATTTTAGGCCCCTATAATACTAGTGATTCACCCATTACTATTGTCATTGTATCCCTTATTGTTATTATTGTGCCCCTATTGTGCCCATATTGTTATTACTATGCCCCATAGAAACTCGCTATTGTTATTTTTGTGCCCTTATGTAACTGTTGGCTTGATTATATTATGACCCCTTAGACTTCTATATATAGAAGGGAGGTTTAGTCATTTGTATCATTCAAGAATTGTTCATTTGCATAATGTAAAGGAGGTTGCCCCCTCGAAGAGGCTGAATTCGAAGGCGTTGATCTATCTTTTATATCTTTTAGTAAGCTGGTTTCCTAACAAAGCAACACCTATTAATGAACCTCCAGAAGACAAGTTATTGAGATCAATATTAGGTTCAAGTTTAAGACCAAAATATGAATTATCTACCTATGACAACAACCTCGTAGTTGAAAATTTGTTTGATTGGATTAGTGAGTTAGACAATAATTTTGAATATGAAGAGATGGAAAATGACAAATAGGTGAAGTTTGTATTAACAAGGTTGAAGGGTCATGCTACACTATGGTGGGATAATATGCAGGATAAAAGTAGGAAGAAGAATAAGCCATTGACCAAAAGAAGGGACATGGTAGAGGAAAATATGAAAAACAAATTCTTAGCGAATGATTACTAGTTAAATCGATACATGAAGATGCAAAACATAAAGCAAAGGTCACCTAGAGTAAAAGAATATACTGAAGAATTTTACAATGTGAACTTGAGAGCAGGTTATGTGGAGGACACCCTAGAAAAGATAAAAAGCAAATATCAACGGTTTAATAATGGATATTTAGGATGAAATTAGCATTCATTCTCCAAGTACCACAGAAGAATCATACCAGTATGTCTTCAAGGAAGAACATAAGATAGCAAGAAATAAAAACGCAGGTAGAGGGTGTAGTTTTGATAGAGGAAAAGGACCTTAAAGTAGAACATGAAAGCTTCCATCTTCAAACAATGATGTAGGAATATCAAAACAACAAGGGAAACAAGAGAAAGAATGTGGAACCATAGGAGGAAGACCTTATGAGAGAGGTAGAGGAAGAGGCAGAAAGATTGTTTACTGGTGCTACAGATGTGGAAAAATGGGTCACAGATCTTTTGAGTGTCCAAAGAATGAGAATAAAAGACAACATGGTGCAAACATAGCTCATCTATAAGTAGTAGAAGCACAAGAACACGAGGAACAAAATATGTCAAAAGCTAGAGAGGCATTAATGATGAATAAAGTCTTGTTGCAGCGATCCAAAGAAATTGTTGAACCAAATCAAAGAAGATCCTTATTTAAGACTATGTGTAAAGCGAAAGGGAAGTGCTAGAAGTTGGTAATTGAAAATCTTGTTTCCTTAGAAATGGCAAAAAAAATGGGTTTGGAGAGAATTAAACATCCAACACCATATAAAGTACCTTGGATGAAAAACATACACTAATTGTTGGTGAATTAACAATGCGAAGTTGAGTTCTAGATAGGTAGATATAAGGACAAGGTAATCTTTGATATAATTCCAATGTATGTCTCCCACATCCTTTTAGGCAAACCATGGCAATTCGATAGGAAAGTGATACATGATGGAGAGAGAAACTGCTACAAATTTGAAAAGGATGGCATCAAACATACTATTATACCATTGAAGGAAGAAAGTTTATCTAAGAAAAGGGGCCTCATGTCACTGTTTTTAAGTGGTAAATAATTTTCACAACAAATAGAGAAAGAGGATGTTAGCTATGTTGTAATATGCAAAACAACAGGAATAATTCTGCACACTAAAATTGCATATTTACCTGTTGAGATTCAAGAAATGTTGTATGAAATTAATGATGTTGTACTAGGTGATTTTCCAACCAAGTTTCCTCCCAAAAGAAGCATCAACCACCCTATAGATTTGATGCTGGGATAAATCCTTCCAAAAAAGGTTGCATATCGAATGATATTGAAGGAAAATGAAGAAATAAGGAAATATATTCAGGAGTCATTGGAAGAAGGGTCAATAAGAGAGAGGTTGAGTCCATGCATTGTGTCTGTGGTACTATGTCCAAAGAAGGATGGGGAGTGGAGGATGTGTACAAATTATAGAGAAATCAACAATATCATGATTAGATGAAGATGTCCATTACGAAAAATCAAAGATATGATGGAATGTTTGAGTGGAGAGAATTCTCAAATATTGATTTTAAAAGTTGTTACCATCAAATTTGGATTAGAGAAGGGGACGAGTGGAAGACAACTTTTAAGACCAATGATGAGTTGTATGAATGGTTGGTTATGCCATTTGGACTAACAAATACACCCATTACATTCATGTGGTTGCTAAATGAAGTCTTCAAGGAGTTCATTGGTATGTTTGTCATTGTCTACATAGATGATATTTTAATTTCCAGATAAACTTAAGAAGAGAACCTTGGACATATGAGATATGTTCCAAAAATAATGAAATAAGAAACTTTGTTAATTAACCTTAAGAAAATTACTTTTATGAAACTCGAGTTTGTATACATACGTTTTGTAATTTTCAAAGATGGAATGAAAATGAATCTAGATAAAATAGAGGAAATTGTGAATTATCCTTCACCCAAGAGCATTTTTGAAGTTAGAAGCTTTCATGGCTTTGCCAACTTCTTTTGGACTTTTATGAAGAACTTCAATGGTATTTTTGCACCTATCATTGATACAATAAAGAAGGAGAAGAATCCATTTTGTTGGAAAACAACAATAAATAAAAGTTTCCAGATATTGAAAAACAAGATCATCAAGAGACCCATGTTGAAGTAGCTCGACCTTAATCAACTTTTTCAAGTAATATGTGATCACATTGGGACAACTATTGGAGATGTGTTGAGCCAAGGAGATAAACCTATTGCATATTCTAGGGAGAAGTTAAGTGACCCAAAACATAAATATTCTTCTTATCTCAAAGAGTCCTATGTTGTGATTCAATCTTTGAAGCATTAGAGGCACTATTTAATGGCGCATGAGATTGTTTTGTTCTTTGATCATTCTACATCACAATATATAATGTAGCAGTTGAAGTTGAGCCCTAATTATGCATAGTGGGTTGAATTTCTATAGAGTTTCACCTTTATTGTGACTCAGTAACTTACTTGAACCTTTGAAGAGTATGTTGAAATTCCTCTAAAGAGTATGCTAAAATTCTTCACACCATCCACGAGCTCGAGAAATATGAGGACACACAACTCCTTCGTTCTTCAACTTGCTTTAAAATCCTGACTTAAGGCGATCTTGGAACAAACTGTCCTTAGACAAGCAGCCCAGCGGGCTTCAGAATTAATTCAAATAAAGATGTTACATACCAAGTTATGCCTCAGAGTAGAGCTTTCTAGTCTCTGGTCACTTAAAGCATATAATACAAACACTCTTTCACACACTCACACACACTCACAAAAATAGACATGTCTATCTACACACACAAGACTCATACTTGTAAGTTTAGAAACATATGAGAATTATTGAAGGTCCTGACAGACATTTCTTAGTCTTAATGGTGCCTGTTCAATATTCTTGAGTACAATAATTAAAAGAAAACACACTACCAAGGTCCCATCGGACTTTGATCACTATCATAATCAGAATCAGGATCATTTGCTTCTGATGAAGATGAGGGAAGCTTTTTCTTTAACCATGATTGGTTTAACCACTCCAAATATTCTATCTCCCATGTGTGGTCCTATTGTTCTTGAGCATCTTGGTACAAATCCACAAAAATAGTTTCTTTTTCGTCAGATACCTTCTCTTTTCCTTTTGTCGTAGCTGCTTTTTCTTTTGTCGAGACTGTAGAAGATTCTCCTTTTAGTGGTGCCTTGGATGATTGTCCTGTATCAAACTTTATCATGTCAGTCATAACATGGAGATTTTTTTGTGGAAAGAGATATTTATTGTCCTCTTTCGTCCACCGATTTATATAAGCCATTGGATCTATCTCAATGTCAAGGAAGGAATCTTTTTTCTTTTACGGAATTCAGGCATTGGTTGAACTGACAATTCGACTCCATCTAATAATTCCCATTTGAAAATTTGAAACATGCTGACAGAGCATTCTTTGGCACATTGGACCCATAGTTTGCAGTTATGATTGGTATTCTCTTGCTGCTACCAACCAAATTCAAAAATAATAGATGAATAAACCTTGGTTGACAATAAATTTACCAAAAAAACTACATCATCACTCCAATTTCTTGCCATAACACTAATAGTAATTAATGCCTTTGAATTAGTCATTAATTTGATTACTCTAAATCTTCCTTGAAGTGCTTCCAAAGTTCTAATCATAGACAATTTTTCAGGTAACTTGAGGCTGTGAAATTCTTTAAACCAAACAGTGATTTTCCTAATTTCTTCATTATTGTTGGCTATTACAGAGGCAGCAACTCATTCAGGGCCATATATTTGTGCAAAAGGATTTGGGATAATAGGATTTCTGAACTCTAAACTTTGATAATCCCAAGGTGTCGAGAATGTTCGCAGATATTGCAATCTCCTTTCAACACATTGAGAAGCTCTTGTCTGGGGCTTCTTTTGACAGCGGCCATTTTTTATTTCCCAATCTGCAAATGGTTCAAAGAGTTCATACTGGGGAAATGAATCTGTTCCTGCAAAATTTTTATCATTTCTCCAAAGAAATGCAGCATCAAGTTCTTCAAAAAGATCAACAATTCTTAATGACTTTAGAAACCTTCCTACCCATTCGGTCATATTTATTTCATCCAAATCTAGCATTTTAGCAGAAGTATAAATAGTAAAGGAGAAATCTATACCTCCAATGATCTGATAATAATTCAAAGTTTGCAAAACCTTGATCATGGATTCAATATACTCTTTAGTCTAGTAATCATCTAGAGTCTTGAAATAAAGTTTTAGCTTCATATTTGGTAGAGGATATGCCTTTACCAATTCTTCATCTAGACCTAACAAGACACCAACATTTTTGGACTACCAAGCTTGACATCTGTGTATCCATTGATTTCTTCTCATTCTTAGTCTAATAATATTTTTAATTTCTTCAACCACATCACCAAGAATTAATTCAAGAATCGGAATTCTTTTTACAAAAGTTTCAAAGTTATCATTTGTAGGGGTCTTACCAGGAATAACAAAAATATCAGTTCTTTGGTTATGAATATGGGCCTTATTCATTTCTCCGATAAGAGAGTCAGCTAAATAATTGGAAATACCTGGCACCCATTCAACATCAAAATCATACATTTGAAACCATATATGCCATGCCAAAAGTCTACCTCTTGCGAGCTATTTTGATATCTTGGCTGATAAGAAATACTTGAAATTCATTGAGTCTATTCTTATCAAGAACTTGGCAGGGGCCAAATATAATTCAAATTTTTGTATGCCATTAAAAATGGCAAGAGTTTCTTTTTTTCCTAGAAAATAATTTTTCTGGTGAATTAGGAATTCTCCAGATGCATATGCACATAAAATTTCTTCTCCCGTCTCTTCCTTTCTTTCAAAAAGGATGGCTACCCAAAAATTATTAGATGCATCAGTCTGAAGCATGAGAAATCCATTACCTGGCCGTTTGAGGTCGGGGATATTTTTGCATTCAACTTTTAACATTTGAACTGTTGCTGTGGCTTCTGGTGACCATCCAGAATGTAAATGACGTCTAATTGGTGCAATCTTTTCTGATAGTCTAGGAATGTATTTATGCACATAATTTAATATTCCTAGAAAATGCTGAATCAGTTTAGTATCAGGTAACTGATCGGGAAATTCAGATACTTTTGTTAAAACATGGGGTTGCATCTGAATTTTACCATTGATAATATGGATACCCAAAAAATCAATACTATCTTGAAATAGGAGCATTTTCTTGTGTGATAAAACATTACCATGTTGCTTTGCTTCTTCAAGAAATATCTGTAAACGCTTCATATGTGATTCAAGATCCTCACTGTGAATCAAAATGTCATCAATATAGACAACAATAAAACCATATTTACCAAAACTATAGTCCATTCACCGTTGAAAAAAAGTTGGAGCATTCTTTAGACCAAATGGGACTACTCTCCATTGGAAAAAACCTACAGGACATGTGAATGTAGTTTTGTGATGATCTTCGTCTTTGATTTGTATCTGGTAATAACTAGATTTCATGTCAAACTTACTGAAGATCTTTCTATTATGAATTTTTTTCATAATTGTTTCCTGGCGGGGTAGAGGATAGTTGAAGCCCTTCGTGATTGCATTTAATGGTTTATAATTAATCACTATTCGATCTTTTCCTCTGACTATTTCTGAGTGGTTTCTTACCAAGAAAGCAGAATAGGAATAATGAGAAGAACTCGATTCGATTAACTTGAGATTTAAGAGTTCTTCAATCTACTTTTTCATTTCTTTTTCATCTATTGGAGTACAGGGTATAAGCTTTCCTGTAACCCTGTTGTCATGCAGAGTAATTATTTCTTGATGAGGACTTTCTTTAGTCGAGAATGCTTGCAGATTTTCAGAACAACATTTCAACAATTCATCATAAAGAGCAATTTGTTCAAGAGACCAATCAGGATTTCTGTTTCCTTTTTGTTTGGGCTTTGTCTGACTTCTTTCTTCATAAATCTGCAATACTTCTTGCCAATCATGAGATTCTTTCTGGGGTTTTTTTATGCCAGCCTTCTTTTGGCTATTTTCTTTTATGGCTTCTAAATTAGCCAAAGTCAGTCTTGGAACTGAGATTGCCTTCTTTTTTATATTCAGAATAACTTTGTCGTCACTAATTGTAATTGGCAACACAAAATTAATAAACAGCATTCCAAGAAACAAACTTGCAGAGGCATCATAGTGCTGAATTGCTGAAATTTTTACAATAATCCCCCTACTCTTAAAGATACGTTATCAACATAGTGGGTGAGATTGATAGACCCACCAATGGTCTCAGAAATCAGAATATTTTGTAAAGGCTTCCATAATCCTTTGAATAATGATGGGCGTGCTAAGTTATTGGAGGCACCTGTATCAACGAACGCATCCACAATGATCCATTCACCTTCAACTTGGACTTCAATAGGAATATAGAGAAGATTGTTAGTTTTAACAATCTTTTTGAGAAAAGAACTTTCATTCAAATTATCAAATGTGGGAATAGGTAAAGATGAAGATGACTGAGAAACTCTCTTTGGGTAAGGACAAAAAGAATTCAATGTGGATTATGGAGGCAGAGAATTTAAAACGGAGTGTGAATTCTTAGTATCTCGATCGGTAGATAGAGAGGGAGCAGTAGACATGGCAACTTCTGAAATGGATTCAGATGTCTCATTAGTGTAGTCATCAGAGCTATACTCATCACTAAAATGCAAGTCAGTTTCATTTTCAGATGCAAAACAATCATAGCAAATATTCATTTTCTAGCATGTGTCAGGAACTGACTCAATATCTGACAAGGAAGCATCAGTTAAAATATATACATCTGATAATTCATCTTGGGAATCAACAATTAACCAATTATCTACAAAATCATCAATCTCTATACATGCTTTCAACTTGTTGGAAGAGCTTCTTGGACATTTTCTGGCGAAGTGACCTTGTTGTTTGCATATAAAACATGCATTGTCTCTTTTGGGTTACCTGCACTTTTTCAAATATCTAAACTTGCGGAATGGCTTTCTGGGATTGGCTACACTCTTATGCCTAAATTTTCCATATCTTTTGGATTTTCTCATTTTGAATGGTGTCCATGATAATACAGAATGACAAACATCAAGACCAGGAGAAAAATCTTGAGCTTTCTTCTTCCAACAAAGATATTTAACTTTTTCTTGACACCAGAATAAGAGATCTATCCAATAAGTCTGCCCAACCTTTTTTCCTTGGACCTCCAGATCTTTCATTATCATATTACCTAGATTACCAGGCAATTTTGATAGGAATGAAATCTTTTGAGTAGAATCATTGGTAAGATTAGCTTCATAGATTTTTGCCATATAATCATTACCAAACTGATCTAAAACTTTAAATCCTTCAATTCCATTCTTGTTAGATCTATTATAATCTGTTTCTTTTCATCTGCTGGTTCGGGGAAAAATTGGGTTTCGAGTAGCAATTCTAATGTAGCTAATTTTGCAATGGTTACATGCATCCATTCTTCTTCTGATGGCCCCATCCACCAGTCATATACAATTCTGACCATTCATTTGCTGCTAAGGCAAAAATAGATAGATTATCTAATTTAGAGACAATTTGCATTTGATATAGGGCACCAATCCAAACTCTCATGGATTCAGCTGGATTTGTAGATTTGTCTAAGTCTAGAACATATCCAATGGCATTGGTTGCAAATAAGTCTTCTTCAACCCTCGGGTACTTATGGACTTCACGAAGTACATTGGCTTTTTGGAGAGATGGAAAAATGAAGGAGGGGAATTTAGAGGCAGCATTTTCTAAAGTGGCTATCTCACTTTTTGATTTGTGAAGATTTAGTGATTTTTCTAGCTCTAGTCTGTGTTCAGCTTGGGCACTGTATTCAGCTTCACTACCCTCTTTCTTTTCATCCATATCCCAATAGTTAGGAGTATCCATAGAGATAGAAAATTTGGGAACCTTTGAATCTCTCCTTTTCTTTTTCTCTTTTTCTTCTCTTCTTGCATTAGCTAGAATTAGCTCAAACTAGGATCCTAAATCATCCAAAACTTCCTCTGCATGTGCACACCATGTGGTAAGGTAATTACCAATCTGATAGGTCTGATTTAAATCGATGGTGTTTAATGCATTATGCTCTATCAAGGGAGCACAGTCAGCTCGTGTTGGAGGCTATTTTGATATAGAAGAGGTGGTGCAAAATTTTGTCTTAGGAGGCCATTTCCCACCTTTTACAAAATGATGATTTTTGTATTAGCATTCTTTAATAGGAGGAAACTGGGTATGAGAAATACGATACATTTTATTTATAGCTAAAAAAAGGTTTAGATTCAGGTATATACAATTCAGTTGCTGACAACTGTGGTTTGGAAAGACTAATTTCTTCGACTGGAGGGAGATCTACGCATCTTGAAGAACAGGCTTCAGTAGAAGGTACAACAATTACATAACATCGCGGCCTAACGATAGGTCTAGGAATCTGTGGTTTTGGAGGAATAAGCTTTACTTGACCATTATTAATCGAGATTCTTTTGAGTTTAGACTCAGGTGAAGCATATAAGTGGGCGGGAAAATACATTAGCAAATGAAACAAGCAGGCGAAGCTTGATCATGCAAGAGAGTCAAGTACAAGTTTTAGTCTTTGACTTTATCAAGGATTTGTATGAAGTTGATGCTAATTTTCAAGAATATTTTGATGCATGCAAGATGTTATCACTCTGTTATTTCTCTAAGAGGAGGAGAGAAACTCGATAGTAACCAAAAAAATACTTGTAAATCTTGGATCTAGCCCTTCCAACTCCAGAGAGGGATCTCTTTGTCTGATTTAGATTTCTTCTTTAGAATTTAGGCTAGTTATTTAAGTTTGAGTTGGGTTTTTCAAAATTTTGGTCGAAAGATGCTAGAAAATTCTGTTGAGTATGGATTCATAAAATTTTGAGTAATAAATGATAAAACGATAGAGAAAATATAACAGGGTAGGGTAGGAAAACTCCTAGGTATTATAGAATTCTTCTGGTAAGAATAAGATGAATTAGGTTTAGGATCAATTTAAATATAGAGCATACATGGATGAATTCTATACTTAAATCTCAGAAGAAAACATTGATATCGTTAACAATACAGAGACAAGTACACTTAACCAAATTCGGCCCTTAATATTCTTGTAAAAATAAGGAGGAGAAAAAATATGGAAAATCGGGAAAATAAACCATTTTACATAAAAGAACACATCACCAATTTATTGAGATGGGAATATTGGAACAAAACTCTCAGTATTTCTGTAAATTGATCACTTTGAGTACAATCCATGGCTTACATCAATGTATAGCTCTTTTCTTCATGCATAATCCAACATAATCCAACACATTCCAACCCTTAATAAGTCTTATTACAAGATATTTATATATCGTCTCGAATAAATTCGAACTTCAAATCAAAGTAATTACAAAAATAATATCTACTAAAAACATGTCGATATTTCTAAAACAAAACTAAATAATAGGAATTTTGGACAAATTCGGCCATTCCTTTGAATCTTTGAAGGAAATATGTCATTGTTTATCTAAAAAAAATAACTGAACAATATACTGAAAATAAAAACAATAACTCAAAAAGTGCAAGAAATCTAGAATTGCTGGGAAAATCTTTAGCCTTCAAATCTGAAATTGGTTCATTTATGTTGATCCTCTACATTTAAATATGGAGTCGTTGTTTGAAAAAGCTATGATCTACCCATTCCAAACTATCATCCCCTATTTTCCTACAATTTCAACAGTTTTCGACCCATCTATATGTTAACACTTCCACATGGTCTTATTGGAGAAGCATCTGCTTTATTGTTTGAATGATACTCGTTAGCCCCTTGTGCTTGCTCCTTTAGTAGTTATTTTGTTATATAACTGGGCCAATGACTCTTGACTTAATGCTTTCAGTTCCCCTTTATAACATAATTTAATGTGAATTTCCACTTTTATCGTAGTTCCATTTGCTTTAACAGTTACTTCTTCAAATCTTAATTACCATGCACTAGCCCCTTTATTAGAAATTTTCTATTAGAGCTATTCCATTAGAGCTTTTCAAGTGGCAAGTGTTATGAGACACCGATATCATCAACCTCAGATATGATGTCATCACTACCACGTGGAACATTATGAGTGGTGACACGTGTCACCCTGATTTTGCCCCTTACGACCCCTCAAAATGCCAAAACTGTCTGCTAGGTGTCCTTCTATACCACCACATCATGCCAACATCAGATACCACATATGTTTACTGAAACCAATCATATTCCATCACACATTCCTTATTAAAACCAATATTATTGTAGCACACGTCTTGCTAGAGGAGAGGGAAAAGGCCCATTGTGCTTTGGTTTTGTGATGAATTTCTTTTTTAATCTGTTTAGGTGTTCCCTGGTGGATTAACACTATTTTCTCTTTTTCTCGGAAGTTTAACACTATCAGCCCCTTTCTATATCGCAACATTTGATATCACACTTTTTAAATGTAGTCACGTTGTCCAAGCCGATGATTATCGATTGTCGATATGTGATATGCCTTGGACTTGCAATTTTCCGATGGCCAATGGCCGATATGCCATGTGCCTTCAACATGCGATATGAAATTGTCGATTGCCACTTGATCTGATGTGCCTCTTACATATCCTTCTGATATGAAAACATAAAAAATTATTCATTGGCACACGTAGCTAACACGTGGCAGAAGGAGAATGCCAAAATCGTAGAATTTTTTCATGTTTTTCCTTTGTTTTCTGGTTTTTGAGGAGAAAAACTTCAACTTTCTCTATCGGTTACTTTGGAAGTCGGTTTGAAGAACTTGACATAACATTGGAAAGCTACTTCTGAGCACTTTCTAATGAAAACACATATAATATGATATCAACCTAACTTTATATGAAAAACCTCTCAAACTTTTTGACTTTTCTTGACCATAGGAATTCAAGAGCTAAATCACTCCTTTGACAAGTAAACCTTTATGTTATGACACCTTAGTGACACAGGCTAAAATTTACCATCATATTCTTGAAATGAATAATGCGAAGGATAGAATTCAACTCTAAATTGTATTACCCTAACATTGGCTCCAATGGGGATGACATCCTTCTTGTGAGGTTTCAAGAACACATGCATCAATAGCCTTGTCCCTTGGGAAATGGAATAAAAAATAAAAATACTAAAACTCAACTAGCTGAAAACTCATTACAAAACTAAAAACTTTAAATGAAATAAGAAATTTGAAAACACATCACCAAAGTCCTAGGGCTTTTCTCTCAGGCTTCAAACGTTGATGATGGTTGTCCACACCTACAGAAAGTATATACTCTAGGTAAACTCTTCTCGTAGTTACCTTGAGCAGACAGAAGAAGAAATACATTGGTAACTGAAATAGAAAACTGAATCCAATCTTTGCGCTAGAGAACAAAACAAGATCTACCTTGAATGATGATTCCAAGAGGCTTGTAAAAGGATCTTCAAACGAATGATCATTGAAATTCAGCTCATTTGACAAATTACAATTTTTCTCCAAGTGGTCTACATACTGGGAATACAAACCTTTATATGCATTACTTCTTTTATGCAATTTAAACTTATAGTTGTCATGATACGGATCCAAATTTTTATGTGGATTTTGTAATGAAACCACTACTGTACAAAGAAATTATGTTGGCTGTCAAAATAAGTCTTTGTCTGTCTTGTTTTCAAGTTCACAACTAATTAAATGAGGAAAAATTTGACTGCAAAAACCATCCAAAATATTGGCTATTGGATCATTGAAAATTGAAAAGGGATGATGCAATTTATTGTGTATTGGTTACAAAGAGACTATAGGCCCCTCTCTAAAGTCACCATCCTATTCTCTAGTGATAGTTTTAATATTTTCCTTCAAGAACTCAAATGAACCAAAACTTAATGGCACATAACCACCTTGAATTAATTCACAATCTTCTTCATCTTTGAACCTTCTAGTCCCATCTTGAATCTCATGGTTACTCAATGGATGTCATTTTGAAATGAAAGACTCTTCCATATAACAAATAATAGGGTCATCAAATACATGAAAAGGTTGTTTCCAATCTATGCTATTGTCAACTTGCCTCACTACTTCATTAGTAATCCTATAATTTTCTATCAGCAATTCAAATGACGAAAAAGATAAGGGTAGAGGGTTTCCATCAGCTAACTCACTGTTTTCCTCGTGTTTGTTGTGAAGACCACAATATTGATGACTTATAACACTGTGAATGTTCTCTTTCAGTAATTAAAATGAAGCAAAAGAGAAGGGAAAAGTTTCTTCACCTCATTCGGTATCTTCTTCATATTCTTCATTTCTATCTTCAAGTAAATATATAAAATAATTAGTATGTAGCTCATGTTGACATGAATCGACAATATCTCCTTCTTCTACAAAATCTTCTTGGAAAGGAGGTCTTCTTTGTTGCTCCCTACCAATAGGTTTATTTTGTAATGTGAATCTTTCCAAAAATCTTTGCATGATTTTCACTAATGCTTCCAACTTATTGTCTCACGATGGAGGAAACTCCTCCTTAAACACTTCCCTTCTTTCATCTTCCATTTTGGCCCTTTTGATCAACATATTTTATTCTATATCAACAAAAAATTTTATGCATTTCTTCCAAAGTTTCTAGGTTTATTTTCCTTAATTGATAGGTTATCTTTGCATCAAATCCATCTGGAGAGTGAATTAAACCCCATCTCAGGGTAGGCTTTATGTCTGTTGGGATGGAATTTTAAAACACATTGAATCTAGTTGAGAAATCTTGGACCAATTCACTCAATTGCCTCTCTAGATTCATATACTTAGCCATAATTTGGAAAGCGTCACTTTTAACCTCCCATCTATCAAGGAAAGTGTGCTTAAACTATTGAATATTAACAATAATGCCTATTTCTATTCCTCTTTTCCATTTTCTGACCTCTCCAGCCAAACTTTAGGCAAGAAGCCTCATTTTCATATCATCAAAAATCAACTTCTTCAACATCTACAAAGTCATCCATTTTTTCTATGTGTTGTTGTGTTGTGGTGGGTCTAATGCCATCAAATTTGGGCAACCTTTGACCATAGTTCTATGGTAAATCATGTAAAGGATCTTGCAGATCTAATAGAGCATATCGCGTAACAACCATAACTATGGTTTTTTGGGATGAAATTCTACTGATTTGACTATGATTATCATTTGGATCTTGTTCAATATTGCTAATACAATAAGGAGACACATTTGTACCTTAAAAGGAATGATATACAATTTTAAAAGGTAAATTATGTGTAGATTTTTAATCTTCGTTTAGATACACCAGGTAAAGGAAAATCCTTTTGACATTTTCAGGAAATGATGGAAGGTACCTGATGAGAAAGAATGCATGATACCTAATTTTTCTAAAATGTAATTCCATTCCTCTATGAACTAGTTTCATTCTGGAGTGGAGTCTCTAAATATAAATTTAACAATGATTGGAATCGCGAGGTGAATGTTTCTGTGTTCTTATGTCAGATCATTGTCTGCCATTAGCAATAAGATATCAAACTTGATGATCTTTCATGGGGAAGATAGAACCTTTTGTGTCCCCGGTATGGTCATCGGAATGTTATCACTCCATAATTTCCCTAGGCTAAGGATAGAAAACTAGAGGTAACCACAAAAATACTTTTAAATTTGGGGTCTAGCCCTTCCATCTTCAGAGAGGGATCTCTCTGTCTAATTTAGATTTATGTTTTAGATTTTAGGCCTGTTATTTAAGTTCGAGTTTGGTTTTTCAAAAGTTTAGTTGAAAGATACTGAAAAATTCCATTGGGAATGGACTCATAAAATTTTGAGTAATCAAGCATAAAATGATAAAGGAAATATAATAGGGGTGGGTAGGTAAACACATATATCTTATAGAGTGCTTGTGGTATGAATAAGATTAATTGGATTTAGGATCAATTTAAATATAGAGCATACAATGATGAATTCTATATTTAAATCTCATAAGAAAACATTGATATTTTTAACAAGCCAGAGTAGAGTATACTTAAGAAAATTCGGCCCTTAAACTTCTTGCAACAATAAGGATGGGTAAAACATATGGAAACCAGGGAAAAGAAATAATTTTACATAAAAGAACACATCACCAATTCCGTGACACAGGAATACTGTAACAAAACTCTCTGTATTTTTGTAAATTGATCACTTTGAGTACAATCCATGGCTTACATCAATGTACATCTATTTTACTCGTGCATAATCCAACATAATCCAGCACGTTGCAACCCCTAATAAGTCTTATTACAACATACTTATAGACTATCTTGAATAAATTCAGACTTGAAATCAAAGTCATTACAAAAATAGTATCTACTAAAAACATGTAGATATTTCTAAAACATAACTAAATAATAGGAATTCTGGACAAATTTGGTCGTTATGTTGAATCTTTGAAGGAAATATGTTGTTGTCTACCTAGAAAAAATAAATGAACAATATACTAAAAATAAAAAGAATCACTAGAAAAGTGCAATAAATCTGGAACTACTCGGAAAATATTTAGCCTTCAAATCTGAAATTGGTTCATTAATGTTGATCCCTTGACTTAAAATTTCTAGTGGTTGTAGTTGTTTTCGCACAATTTGTGACCTGTCCATTCCAAACTATCATCCCCAATTTTCTTTTTATTTCAACGGCTATCGAGCCATCTATCTATTAACATTTCTGCATGGTCTTATTGGAGAAGCTTCCACTTTATTTCTTTACTAATACTATTTAGCCCCTTCAGCTTGCTCCTTTGGCCTTTACTCTTTTATATAACTTGGCCATTGATTGTTGAGTTAATATTATTGGCACCCCTTTATAATGTAATTTAATGTACATTCCTATTTCTATCCTAGTTCCATTTTCTTTATCCCTTAGTTCTTTAAATCTTAACAATTGCATGCTAGTCCCTCTATCAAAACTTTTCAATCAAAGATTTTCAAGTGGAAGGTGTTACAAAATGTCAATATCCTCAAGCTTCAATTTGTGACCTTCAATATGATGTCATCACGAACACGTGCCACATCATTAGTGGTGACACATGTCACCCTGATTTCCCCCCTTAGGACGCATCAAAACACCAAAAATTCCTACCAAGTGTGCTTCTGTACCACCACGTCATGTTAACATCAGATGCAACATAGCTTTATTAGAACCAATCATATTCCGCCATGCGCCTCTTATCTGAACCAATCATATTCCACCATGTGTTGCTTATCAAAACCAATGATATTTCACCATCCATCCCGCTAGAGCAGAGAGGATATGCCCATCCTATTTTGGCTTTCTGACGAATTTATTTTTTAATATTTTTAGGCGTTCCACGGTGGTTTAACACTATTGATGATTTTTCCTGACTATTAACACTATCGACCCCTTTGTATACCACACCTTTTAAATTTAATCACATTGTTCGAGCCACCAATTTCCAATTGCCGATATGTGATATGCCTTGGAGTTGCAATCCACCGATCATTGATTGCCGATATTCCATATGCTTTTGACATGTGATATGTGATTGTTGATTTCCCTGGAACTCCGATCCTCGATTGGCACTTTCTTCAATGTACCTCTTATGTATCCTTCCAATATGAAAACATTGGAAATTCTTTGATGTGAGACTAAGCTGATACATGACAGAAGGAAAATACCAAAAAGATAGAATTTTTTCATGTCATTCCTTTGTTTTATGGTTTTGAGGAGAAAAAATTCAACATGCTCTATATTTGGATCTGAAAGTCAGTTTAAATAATCAGATATACTGTTGGAAAGTTTCTTTTGAGCACTTTCCAATGAAAACACCTAAAACATGATCAACATGAGACTTTATATGAAAAAAACCTCCCAAAATTTCAGACTTGTCTTGACCATAGTAATTCAAGAACTAAATGGCTCCTTTCACAAGTAACCTTTAAGCTATGACACCTTAGTGATACATAAGCTAAATTGACCATCAAATTCTTGAAATGAATAACAAGAAGGAGACACTTCAACCCTAAATTATATGACCCTAACACAAGAATCTTGTGAACAGAGATAACATCCCATGGAAATAGTTCATGTTGCAGGATGGATTCTTATTAAAGAAAAACTAACTATGTATTCCCAATTGTTTTAGACAAGAGAAGCATAATGGAGGGTTGGTAGGACATTTGATTTTGATAAGACGCTTGGGCAACTAGACCATTTTTATTTCTGGCCAAATATGAGAGTGGATGTGGAGAAATATATGAGTAGGTGTAGTTTGTGTTAGCATGCAAAAGTAAGGTGCGAAAATGTTGGACTATATACTCCTCTACCCATTCCTGGTAGACCATAGGACTTAGTTGTAACCACCCCTCCCATATCTACCTAGTTTCACTGGCCTACTAGGGTAAACATGAGAGGAGGAGGTACTATTATATGACCCAACCTCCTAGGTTACATTAAGGAAGTGGGGTCAACCATAGAAGACAAACTGACAACTCAAAGCATCCTACGGGGATTGTAGGTCACTCAGAGGCTGAATAGCCACCCTAGGTGGTCAAATGCTGAGTTGGCCCACCTTTTCCTTGCCATGACCCCTCAACCATTCCCACAAAAAGGCTTTCATGTCGTTTGGAGCCTGCAACCACATCCATAATACCGCGTCCCAACAGTTATAGCCCAAAATGTTAACTTCAGAGTATGCGGTCCTGCATTATAAGCCTAGTTTCCAGGTTAGCCTCTAGACAACCACCTAGAACTAAGTGAGACTTTCCACAATAATAATGACATAATTACAAAGTTATTCATAGAAAATTGGATCAAATACTTGACCAAACTAGCGCTAAACATGATAATCATTTCATCAAACATATGGCAAACATGTAACTATAGGTCATGAATGCATATTTAAACATAAGGGTAAAATACTTATATGAGAATCACCAGAAAGGTCTAATTCCATCTCATAATACCTGCAATAAAATCTATTAGCTCATGCATTCATTAACCATTCATGAAGCAATCAAAACACATCAACAACCATAACCAAAATACATCTTATAACTAGAATATAACTAGCAAATGAACAACATATACACCATCATAGAACAACCATAAAATCTACCTAATAACAAGTAACATTACTCATGAAGATACAAGAGGAAGGAGATCTTATTAACATATTCAAAATCCAACTATGTAAGGGACTTTCACATACCATCCAACCATAGATTGGGCTGAACAAAATATATCTTTTATCCAAACACCCTCATGCCATATTCCAAGCATGAATGTGGCATCTTAGGGAATAAACCAATAAAAACCAAACCAAGGCTTCCAGAGGCCAAACTACCTGAACCCCCAACCAATGATTCCACCTCACAGTCAGACATCATTAACACCAACCAAATGGGTCTCTACCCATGTTTTCCATGGATACAAAATGTTTACCCAAAATGTGGCTCTAGGAAATAATAATTCAACCAACAACCTTCTAGGGCTCCAAATAATTTTTGCAACCAAGGCTCGAGGACTAGTAACTCAACCCATAAAGGGCCCTAGAGCGTTTGTCCAACCAAGGCTCTGAGACTAGTAACTCAACCTAAGTTGTTCCTCAGATTTAGAGTGCTTTTTCCAACCAACAGCTACACGGAATAGTAACTCAACCTAAAACCATAAAGAAGATGAGCACCAATCAGAAACAAAGTGGAAAAACCCACAAGACCATGGTTATCCAAGAAATGGAAAGGCTAGGAAAAAATATTGCCAATCCATGAAACCTCTATGCCAATGACATATCATAACCAAATAACCACATGTATATACCATGCACGCCAAAACTAACAAGGAAATCAGACATGCAACTCGATACTTGCAAGGAAATTTGATTGTATTTATGGATCCTGCTATGTTCGTTTTCTTTACTACTTTCTTTTGCATTCTTTCCCCAAATACAAAGTGTGCCAACGTGCTCCAATAATGCTCCGAGAAGACTCTATCCAAAGGTATGAGAAAGTGGGCGAATAGAAGAGAACTCCAAGCTAAAACTAACAAAAGATTAAATTGAAAAAAAGTTGTGAACTGATCCTCAAAATTTTTTTTTTATCATTGAGGTCCCTATTTTCTTCATTTTCCCCTATTTTCATTTGATTTTCCTCACATGCAATTTTGTGACCTTTCACCTTGCTTTTATCCTATTTTACATTATTTTCATAAATAAATGCAAATAAATGACACTTTTCCTTTGCCAATTTCCATAGCCATTTATTAAGCACCATTTATATCCATCACTGTGTTTTTTCGAAACACTCAGCTTAGAATATGTGTCCATGGGTACAACTACAATAGTAATGGGGTAGTCACTAGTATTATAGGGACCCAACATGCCCCTCTCCTTCAAAAAACTGTTGTCCTCGACACTTGAGAAGAAGTTTTGATGTAGGTGATTGGGTATTCCTACGACTACAACCATATAAGCAAATTTCCCTCAAGCAAGCTAAGAAGGATAATAAATTATCACCAAAGTATTATGGTCCATACAATGTGTTGCAAAAGATTGGTACTATGGCATAGAAATTGGAGCTTCCTGCAGCTTCTTGATTCCACCCAGTTTTCCATGTTTCATGTTTAAAGAAGGTTATAGGCGACAAGCTCCTAGTTCAAACAATATTGCCAGAACTTGATGAGGAGGAAAAAATTATATTGGAACCGGAAGCAGTCACAGAAACAAGAACTCGACAGCTACGAAATTGATCAATTTCAGAGTATCTTATCAAGTGGAAGAACTTATCCGCTGAATATTCCACATGGGAGGATGAGAATTTTATACAAAAGCATCTGGAACTTCTCAAGCGTTGATGACAACACTTTTTTGAAGGAGAGGGGCATGTTGGGTCCCTATAATACCAGTGCCTACCCCATTACTATTGTAGTTGTAACCCTTATTAATATTGTTATGCCCCTATTATCCCCATATTGTTATTACTGTGCCCCATAGAATCCCTCTATTGTTATTTTTGCGGCTTTATATTATTATTGTTAGGTTGGCTGGGTTATTATTGTGACTCCAGCTCCTATTATAGAAAGAGTTTTGTCATTTGAATCATCCAAGAATTGTTCATTTATGTAATGTAAAGGAGGTTGCCCCCTCAAAGAGGCTAAATTCTAAGGCGTTGATCTATCTTTTCTATCTTTTCTTGAGCTGGTTTCATAATAATACCCTTTTCACTGGATCACTCCATCTAATTGGAGTATTACAACTGCACCCATAAACTGCCTAAAAAAGACTCATCTTCAAATATTCAAGATATCCATCATTATACTTAAACTGAACCACTGGAAGATATGCTTGCCACTTTCACTGCTAATGCCTAATACACATTCTCAACATGTCCTCAAAAATATTATCGGACCTATCTATATTTCCATATGTATGCAGATGATAAGTTGCATTGAAGGCCAAATTTGTCCATAAGCCCACAAATAACTCCTTCGAAAACTTGGAAGTGAACTTGGCATCTTTTTCTAACATAATCTTCCTCAGATTGCAATGTAAACTCACGATATCCCTGATGAAGACTTGAGCTACCTCACTAGTTGAATTTGTAAACTTCACCAAAATGAAGTGTGTTACCTTTGTCAACCAGTCAACCACAACTATGATGGAATCATGCTCCCTATATTTCCTCGAAAAACATGTAATGAATTCCATGTAAATGACCTCCCATTTCCACTATTATGTCCCTATACTACTAGTGTTACCCCTATTGTTATTAGTGAAACCCCATTTATTATATTGTTCTGTCCATGTAGTCTCCATATTGTTATTATTGTGCCCCATAGAAGCCCACTATTGTTATTTTTATGCCCTTATATTATAATTTTTATGTCGTCTCTTATTATATTATGACCCCTTAGACTCCTATATACAGAAAGGAGGTCTTGTCATTTGTGTAATGTAAAGGAGGTTGCCCTCTCAAAGAGCTTGAATTCTAAGGTTCTTATCTTTATTTTCTATCTTTTTGTGAGATGGTTGCATAACATTTGGTATAAGAGCTTGGATTCTAGGGTTTCGCTACTCCAAACAGGTCATCATGGCATTTTCACTATAACGTTTTTCTGCGATGTTTCAGAAGCTAAACAAAAAAACCCATTTGAGACGAAATCTCGCTGAAGCTCCTGTCCACATTTAAAATATTGTCTCACTATATTTTTAGAGATATAATCTAAGGAAGGTATGGTTTTTGTACGCTCCAGAATTCCATCTCAAATAGGTCATCGTGGAATTTTTGCTATAATTGTTTTCTACAAAGTTTCAGACTCTGAAATTAAAAACCCTTTGATCCAAAAACTTGTGGAAGCTCTAGCTAGAATTTCAGATCTCGTTTCACTATATTTATGGAGATATAGTCCAATACATTTCGGGTTTCTGCAGGCTCCCGAATTACATCCCAAACAGGTGACCTTGGGAAAAGTGTCATAACTTTCTCTCTGAACATTAGATTGAAGTTTCGTAAGAAGTTACAAAAAGAGTACTACATACATATTTTTGTATTAGCTTCAGGTCCAAAGGTCAAAACAGTGACACGTGGACCTTTGTACAAGTTCACTCTTCTAGAAAGGTATATAATCAGGTTATCTTGGGAGATTGTGCATATAACTTTCTTGAAGAATCCAATTTTGATCAGATTGTTGGCATTGGAAAGAGGACGTAGAGATCTATCACAGGTTGTAATTTCAGAACTGGTAGATCTGAAGTTATAGAGTTACATTCATTTCAAGATCGAGCTCCTAAAATCAAGAAAAGGAGACATGAGGAAGTTTGATGGAAAGGATCCAGTAAATTGGATACTATAGATGGAGCCATATTTTCATCTACATGAGGTGCAAGTATTACAAAAGGTACGTATTACATCTTCATATTTAGAACTGAATCAATTTTTATGGTATGAAGGGCTTTTTTCTCGTAAACCACTTCTCATGTGGTCAATTTTCATGGAGGAAATGATAACACATTATGAGGATACAAAGAGAAACACCTTCCATAGCCAATTGATAAATCTCAAACAAAAGGGTTCAATGGCTACAATCCTTGGGTGTAATAGCTTTTAATTTTCAAGAACTATTCATGAAATTTTCTTTGGAAGGAAAGGAAGTTGAATTAAGGGGTATCACAAGGAAACCAGGAAAGATAATCAGCTCTAATGGAATGACAAAGCTTCTAAAGAAAGAAAAAAGAGGTGTAATTGCACAATTATGTTCGCTAGAGGTTCTCACATCGAAATCATCTATTTCTCCATATCTCCAAAATGTCTTGGACAATCATTCCAAGGTATTTGAGACTCCCAAAGGCCTCCCACCTATTCATGATTATGATCATGCTATTCATTTGATACCAGGAAGTGTTCCTCCAAAAATCAGGCCTTACAGATATCCATATGTGCAAAGGAGTGAAATTGAACGTATGGTTTCAAAAATGCTAGAGGTTGGTATAATTTTCCAAAAAAATTTGATAAATGAATTAGGGTATGAATGGAAAAATGATGAAACAAGGTGGGAACTCATACAAAAGTTGTAGAAGATCCCAGTTCAAACAATATTTCTAGAATTTGAGAAAGAAGGAAAAATCGTATTGGAACTTGAAGCAGTCACATAACCAAGAAATCAAAAGCTATGAAATCAATCAATTTCAAAGTATCTCATCAAGTGGAAAATCCTACCCGCTGAAGATTCCACATGGATGGATCATAAATTTATACAGAACAATCCAAATGACTCAAGCATCGAGGACAACACTTTTTGAAGGGGAGGGGCATGTTATGTCCCTATACTACTAGTGTAATCCCTATTGTTATTAGTGCAACCCCCTTATTATATTGTTGTGCCCATGTAGTCTCCATATTGTTATTATTGTGGGCCATAGAAGCCCACTATTGTTATTGTTGTGCCCTTATATTATTATTGTTATGTCGGCTCTGATTATATTATGATCCCTCAGACTCCTATATATAGAAAGGAGGTCTTGTCATTTGTATAATCCAAGAATTGTTCATTTGTGTAACGTAAAGCATGTTTCCCCCTCGAAGAGGGTGAATTCTAAGACATTTATCCTTCTTTTCTATCCTTTTGTGAGTTGGTTTCATAACATCCACTCTAGAATCAGAATCGACTACAGTAAACCACCTATATGCTTAAACTCTACTTTTACCTGTTGACAATCCAAGCATCTCGCAACAAACAAGGCCACATCTTTCTCAAAATTCAGCCAATGGTATAAGTTTTTAACTATTTTCAATGTCTTTTGATATCCTGGTGACCTGAGTACAACTTAGCATGAAATTCCCACACGGTAAGTTTATTGGGCTCACTGTTTTCCAACACATAGATCGTGTCCCTAAATATGACCAATACATCTACTATGAGATGATAGTCCATCTCTTGTCCACCTATACCTACTACTGTAACTTATGCTTAAGATGACGGTACCTGTCATCATGTTGTCCTGCCTATAATATTTGATCCCGTAAATTTGTTGCATATGAACTGATAGCTACTATTTGATTTATGTGCTCTCTTCTCTTAAGAGAATCTTCAACCTTGTTTTCTTTTCCCTTCATGTACCTGATATCAAAGTCCAACTCATTGATCGTAGCCAACCACCTAACATGCCTAGAATTCACATTAGAGTTGTCAAATAAATATCTCAATCCACTATGATTACTCATCAGAATAAACCACCTACCTAGAAGATAGTGTATCCACATCTTCAATCTATGGATGGTTTATGCCAACTCAAGATCATGTGTCACATACTTCTACTCATTTTCATTCAATTTCCTTGGTTCATATGATACTACCTATCCTTCCTGCATCATAACCCCACCAATTCCTCTCTTGCAAGTATTTGTACATACCATAAACTCCTTTTCTAGATCTTCAATCTTTATAACTAGAGCATTCATAAGAAGTTGCTTCAACTTCTTAAAACTCACTACGCATTCATATGTTGATTCAAATTTATTTGTTTTTCGTTGCAATGATGTAATAGGATAGAAAATCCATGAAAAGTTCCTGATGAGACACCTATAGTAACTTGCTAATCCGATAAAACATCTGACCTCATCTACATTCCAAGAGTTTCTCATTCCATGATAGCTCTGATCTTTTCTAGATCCACTGTTATGCCTTCCTTGAAAATCACATGGCCCAAATAATGTACCTTTGTCTGAAAGAAGATGAATTTACTAATTTTATATACAATTGATCCTCTCTTAGAAATTTTGACATTGTTGCTACATGTTATGCATG
>APFE030516883.1:107948-162948 GCA_000404065.3 Pinus taeda | reverse complement strand
TTATTATTTTCAATTTAAATTAATTTTATGTTTTAAGTTTGATTTAATTTATATTTGAAATATTTGTTTTAATAATAAATATAGTAATTCTAGTTTAAAAAAAAAATAAAAATTAATCTTTAGATTTAAAAATGTGAAAAAGAGGAAAGTATATATATATATATATATATATATATATATATATATATATATATATATATATATTATAGCATGTCACTATATATATTTATATATAATTTACATAATATATATACATATATATATAACTTATAACATAACATTACATGTAACTATATTTTAACTATTATTTAACTATAACATCACATAGTTATATATTATAATTCTATATATAATAAATAACAAAGTTATAGTTTTACAACTATTTAACGTAACATAACATTATGTGTGTGTGTGTGTATATATATAATATATATATATATATATATATATATATTATATATATATATATATATATTATATATATATAAGTTCATGTTTCAACTGCATCATTGATAGATAAATTAAATCCATCATGAAAAGTTGTTTCCTCTAGTGAATAAAAGAATTTAGTCTATTTTCTAATTTATACCATATTGTTTCACTATGTAGTGTGTTGTACAAGAAACATTGCCTTCATATGCTTGCACCTAGTACATGTCATGTGTCAAAGTCAAACATTAAGAATGTAAATTCTATTGTTGTACTTGGCTTGAATGAAATTTTATTAGTTTTTTAGATAGGTTTATTTCATTTTTTTACATATATATTTACATATTTATGTGCTATTAATAAAATGCATTATTTAGAAATGACAAAAAGTGTGATGGTAGATTTGATAACTTCTTTCGATTGTGTTAACATTTAAATCAATGTACTTTGGTTGATAAATTATAAAAAAATGGAATCTAAAGTTTAGGACTTCAAGCTAGATTATTTTGCTTGAGTTTACAAATGGTTTTTTTGTCAACATTTTTTCTTGGATTAGTTTATATGTATTATGTGTAATATGTTGAGACATCCCATATATGCGCCCCAACTGTAGGTCGTTGTAGTATGAGATGGTTTTCTATATGTGGTCAAGCTTGTGATAGGTCACATAGCCCACCGAGAGTTCGTTCTCCCCTAGTAGATCCCACTGTTGATGCCATTCAGAGTGTCATAGACAATCTTTCTATGTCTATTCATGACCATTCTTGTAATGTAAAGTGGAAATTCTTCACCCATTTTAGGTACATCTCCTACATTTTAAAATCCCCTTTAAACCTTATGTGTTTATGTCTTGAAATTTTCTTTAATTTTTAAATTGTCTTTAATTGATGTGTTTGAATTTAATGTATATGTTCTTATGCTTCTAGTTTCTCAATTATATTTATGCTAAATTAAGTTTATTGTTGGGAAAAATATTGAGAGTGGGGGGTGACGTAGTATTTTCAAACCATTAACATTTTCAATTTCATATCCTAATTTCTATACACAACTTTACTGAAGTTAACCTACATGTATACTTCACTGTTATTGATACAACTAGCGTATATCGCTTAAAACATATTTTTCAGTTAATTTAACTTTCATTTATCTTAATCCAGTGCATTATTACTCCATTCAACATTATATAAGTAGTAACCATGTGCAATAATAACAAAACAAAAGATCACACATAATCAACACACATGAACATCATGATTTAAGGTGGAAACCCAATGTGGGAAAAAACCACCACTGCTGTTGTCTTTGTCTTCTTTCAATATAAAGAAAAGCTTCTTAGAATATTGAATTGGAGTAGATTCATACCACTATGCATGCACGTAATTGCAAAAGGATACAACCTTCGCTCGTTCTCCATCACCCACTGGAAGGGAGCACCAAACCCATGATCTCATTTATCGTCACCCACCGGAAGGGAGCTTCAACCCTGTGATCATATTTACCATCTACCACTAGAAGGAAGCTTCAGCTCCCTCATTTAAGGCTCCAACCCTCAACTCCTCCGAGTACCATGTTTCATAAATTTTCATACTGGGCCCACCTGCTACAACACATCATAACTTGTAGGCCATGTTTCATCAAATATTCACACTGGACCCACTACCAACATTTAAGCCCAAAACCAATCCTTAAAACTGAAACTTATTACTGTAACTCAATAATTTAACCAACCAACCATTGAAACCCAATCACTCAATAAACTGAATCAACTGAAGCACAAATCAATCACCTTCACCAACCAAAATACTCTGAACACTGTAACCAAAATACCAATCAACATACCGCACATCACAAAAACAAAATTATGTTACTGCAAACCCTGATCAACCACATGTCAAAATATATACGCTACTTTGCAATAGAGAAACTACGTGTGTCTGCACTTTCCATGAAGCATACCCACGTACAGATATTAAACCATTTATTTCTGAACCACTATCACTCTAAACTAAATACTAAATCATACTCAGATCCACTGCACCATTCTGAAATAATCATAGAACCTTCACTGAACTTCAATCACAAATAGAAAGTATCTTCAACATAGTTCAATGAGTTATTTCATAATGAAAACTTCACTACTTAAGCCCGGATCATCAAGAAGACTTCATTGATAGATAGTAGAAATACATCAAGTCTGATTAAACTGATCAGATATCCTTTTCATCAAAACACTACTTTATGTACATGCTTTCGATAAAGCATATACACATGTATATGCACATTTTAGGAAATAAAGTCGTGTGTGTGTGGCTTATTAGTATCACACCCACATGTGTACGTAACTTACATGGTATAAAATATGTGTACAGATCTTCAATTTAACAATCAAAACTTCAATCATACCCAGATCTCTGCACACACAGAAAAATCATGTGTCAAGACATTATCAACACTGATCAAATCAAATAACCCATTACATGCATATTTTCTTCGAATCTAACTATTCATAAGATATTAATCACTTGCACACTTTTTCACTTTGATGTTCATCTCCTTATATAACTTATCCCTTATCTAATACCACAAGTAAAAAAAAAATTCCAGGTGATGGTTTTCCTAGATGGGATCAAAACATTCATTACTGGGTTGAATACCACAAGGAAATACCATCATGACAATCCTTAGTATTTAGAATACCATGTTGTAAAAATTGTACATGCCTTTTCTACTTCACACCCACATGTGTACGGGGATTTTCTTAACAAAACCCGCGTATACTTCTTGAAATTTCATCTTTCTCATTCCTCTGCCTGTGAACTACTATGCCTTTGATCAAATTAGTTGTCACATGTAGAGAAATCCTATTTACATCTTCATAAAGTAGATTTCCATAAAAGGACAACTCATCCAGTAGTTTTTCATCAAGGACAACACATAATTCAAAATGCCAACAATCTCCCCATTTGGACTTGATGGAAACCACTTTGGCTGGTCACCACAACCTGTAAATACTTGTAAAAGACATCAAGCCAAGCACCAATATTTTCAAAATCCAAGTTACTCTCCCCCTTTGACATCAAGGGTAAAGGGCTAACCAATTCTAAATGAAGGCTTCCATAAATCAAAACTGCTATGTATGAAAACTTACCATGCTCCCCCTCAACACATTCTCAAATTTCTTAAGGATGTACAATAAAGTACATGTCTCTATGAATCATATTACTTGTCCTATCACCAAGGAGTCAAAATTACATCAATCACCCAATCATAGTTGGTTTACATATTTGACATGATTATTACATTAACTTCCCAAGCATAGTGGGGTTACAAATTACATCATATGTCCAAAAAGGTTTTGACCACAATAGTCTGTAAATGACTGAAGTTTACAATGGGTACATCATAGGTGTTTACATGAACTTTACATCAGATTATAGATATGATATCAATACACAGAACCTCAATAAGACCATGATATTGATTAGCAACTATCATATACCATATATGATCTACACCATGAGAATCTTTCAGCAGCACCAAGAACAAAAATCTATATATTTCCAACATCAATTTACAAAATAAGAGAATGTAGCTACAATATCATAAACCTATCAATAAAAATCATTATGTATCAAGAAAACGTAATGCGAACAATGCTTTATTAAAGAAAATTCTCCCCCTGAACCTATCCCAACTGTTCATTGTCAGATCTGATCATATCATCTCATATATCAGTAAGAATCATCCAAGTATATTCATCAAGCAATCATCCATCAATGTATCAACAACTTATAAAGGCCAAAATCACTTCTAAAATATCAACAAGAGAATGTAATCATCAACCATCTAAAAATGAAAGTCAAGCAATACTTGACTGAAGCATATCTGACCCTTTTCCTAAGTCTATCCGATTGTTTCTTCATCATACCAATATACATGTGATTGTTTAGCAATTTTATATACACAACTTATATTCATAAAATCAATGTACAAAAAGTGAAATAATAAAATTTCGCACCTTCAACTCTCCATGAGTTTGTTCTATCTGTACCTATTTACTGTTACTACACCAAAGGCATTGTCAGTAGTAAAAGTAGCATGAAAATAAAAAACAACCGTGAGAGTCATCATCAAGTCACATATGTATTACTCCACTTGAACATGAAGAATCAACTGAGTGATGATGCAGACACCATTCCTATTTTCTGTATGATATATTCAAATGCATCACATGGAAGAGGTTTTGTAAGAATATCAACAACTTGTTCTTTTGAGGGAACATATTCCATTTTTACCTTCCCTTCAAGCACCTTTTCTCTTAGAAAATGATATCTAATTTGAATATGCTTTGTCTTGTAGTTCATAACTAGATTTTTTGAAATACTAGTTTCACTTGTATTATCACATTAAATGGAAATGGATGGAGAACAATTGATTTGAATATAGTGTATTATTTGTGTCATCCATAGAAGTTGTGTGCAGCATGATGTAGTAGCAACATATTCTACTTCTACAATAGATAAAACAATTCAGATTTGTTTTTTGCTGAACTATGATACCAAGCAAGGCCCCATATTGAATTCTCCTCCACTAGTGCTTTTTCTATCATCCATGTTTCCTACCAATCTGCATATGCATAAGCATGAAGAGTAATATATAGATCATTGGGATACCATAAATCAAATTCTTGAGTTCTTTGTAGATATCTGAAGATTATTTTGAATTCTTGAAGATGAGTTTCCTTTGGCTTAGCCTGAAATCCCCCAATAATCCCAATTGCATGCATGATATCTGGTCTTGTTCCTGTATGATAGAGTGGATTCCTGATCATGGATATGTATTCTGGTCAGTTGACTGCAGGAGAATCATCATGTGAATTGAGACTACATCCTGTCACCATGGTTGTGCAGACCGGTTTGTAATCTTTTATTCCATATTTATTTACAATTTTCTTAAGGTACTTTGTTTGTAAGAGGAAGATGCAATTCTTTGCTTATTGTACTTGTAAATCAAGAAAGTATGTTAGTTCACCAAGTAAAGACATTTCAAATTCTTGCTGCATGACATAAGAAAACCTTTGATTCATGAATTCTTCATCACTACCAAAGATGATTTCATCCACATAAACAATAACAATTAAACGTTTAACATTTCCACCTTTATATATAGGTTGCTAACTAAAAACCCCTTAGTGAAGCCTTTTTGTTGAAGATATTTTTTGAGGCAATAATACCATGCATGAGGGGCTTGTTTTAGCCCATATAATGAATTCTTGAGTTTGCAAACAAGTTTCTCATCATTTCCTATTATAAACCCTTCAGGTTGTTCAATATAGGCTTCGTCTTCTAGGTTCCCATTTAAAAATGTAGATTTTACATCCATTTGATAGACTTTGAAATGATGAAAGCTTGAAAAGGCAAGAAACATCCTTATGGATTAAAGTCTGGCTACGATTGAAAATGTTTCTTCAAAATTCTATTCCTTCCTGTTGAGTATAGCCTTTGAAAACAAGTCTTGGTTTATTTCTAATTACTTCTCCATTCCCTTTTAATTTATTTTTGAATACGTATTTTGTCCCAATAACATTCTTATCATGACGTCTAGGAACTAATTCCCGAGTTTGATTCTTTTCTACTTGGTCAAGCTCTTCATTCATGGCTTTAACCCAACGTTCATCCTTGCTAGATTGATTTATATTTTGTGGTTCAATTGTTGATAGTAAGTCTAGATGACTGGTAGTTCCAACAAGAGTCCTCGTAGTTTGTATTCTAGATTCCTTACCACCTAGAATTTCAGATTCTGGATGGTTTTTTCTAAACATACCTTGATGGAGTCTTTTTTGGTGATTTTGTATTGTCACTTCCTTCATCTGATGCTTCACTGATTCTGTCCTCCTCATTATTTTGGATAGATGTAAGAAGATCTTTGCCATCCATTGGTTCTTCCTTTTTGATACCTATGGATGCTTCATCAATCACAACATCAATGCATTCAACAATATTTTTAAGTTTTTTATTATAACATTTATATCCTTTGCTTCTAGAGGAGTATCTGAGGAGAATTCCTTTATCATCTCTAGCTTCAAAATTTCCAAGTTTATCATTATTATTATTTATGTAACACTTACTTCCAAAACCTCTGAACTGCTTAAGAATTGGGGGTTTACTGTACCAATGTTCATAAGGAAATTTACCACTGTTCACAGGAATATGAGCTTTGTTAAGAATATCTACAACTATATGTGTTGCTTCACCCCAGAAGGTATGAGGTCTCTCAGGCAAATCAAGCATGGCACATGCCATTTGTTGAATTGTTCTATTCATTCTTTCTGCTACCCCATTTTGTTGAGGAGTATTAGCTTTAGAAAAATAGCTCTTAATTCCATGTTGTTCACAAAATTTGAAAAATTAGATTGATACGTATTCTCCAACCCTTTTGGATCTCAGCCATTTTACTTTCAATTCTAACTCATTCTCTGCTAAATCTTTGAAGATTTTAAATTTATCAAATGCTTCATATTTATACTTTAACAAACCAACCCAACACATTCGAGTAAAATCATCAATAAATAAGATGAAATATTGTTCACCTCTAAGTGACCATTTCTTTATCAGCCCACACAAATAAGTATGAATAAGTTCAAGAGGCCTACTTACATAACCTTCTCTGGCATTCAATTGTACCCGGCTTTTCTTACTGAATTGACATGATTTTCATATGGTATTTTCTGGTAGAGAGATGTTTGTAAAATCACGAAATGCTCCTAGCTTGCATGATTTATGTATTTTACTGAAGCTTATATGTCGCAATATTTTGTGCCATAACCAACCTTATTTGTCTTTTCTTAAGTAACTTTGTTCTACACCACCTTCCAAGACATAGACATTACTTGGAGTTCTTGTTCCTTTTATTATGGTCTTTCTTGTATCGAGATTTCAGACCACACAATTCTTTGACCTAAAAAGAACTTCATTGCCTTGGTCACACATCTAGCTGACACATAACAATATATTCTTCAATCCATAAAAAAAAAAATATTTCCATAGTTAACCTTTTATTTTAACATAAAAGTTCATTTTCCTTTGATAGTAGCAAGTGTATTATTTCCAAAGGTTAATCTCTTCCCTTTCTTTCTTTCATTAAAAGACATAAACATACTTTATCACCTTTCATGTGTTTCAAGAATCCATTATCAATGTACCATATATTTTGTTGATCCCCTACATATAAAGCTAGACCACAGTTCTCAGATTCAATGGTTTTTTTCTTCCATACATTAGATGTTGTTTCCATTTTCTTATCCTGAGATATTGATCATCCTTTTCTCTTGCATTCATATTCCTTATGCCCAAAGCTATTGTAAAGGAGGAATTAAGTTTAATATTGAAGAGGAGAGAAGGAATTGTGAGAGTATTTCTCATTCTTTTGTTTTCTTGCTTTCCTAGTCATGATAGTTTTGTAAGCAACACATTGAGTATCCTTATGACCAAAATTGTGACAAGCAAAACATTGTCCATTAAAGTAGAAACGTCTAGGAGCATAGTATCTTCTAGAGTTGTTCTTTTGATTGAACCGAAAAGTGTCTACCTGGGAGGTATTTGGTCCTTTATTATTTTGTTGTAGGATGGAGTGATGATGACTGCTTCTTTTTACTACATAGAGATAGCTTCACGTTTCTGTAGAAGACTTTACAATCGTTGATGTTTCTTCACAATATAGAAGACATGTATTTCTAAGAGTTGAGCATTGAACTTTCATGATTTCATCCAAGGTTTCATATCCTTTAGCAATGTAATATTAATACTTTTTTCTTTCTCAAATTTTGTCCTTTAGATTGAGTATTTCTCATTCTAGCTTCTCATTATTCTCTTATTTTTCTATGATGTATTTCTTCAAAGTTTCTTCTACTAATTTATTTTCTTCTAAAAAATTCTTAAGCTGAGATATTTCTTAAATGAAAATATCCCTTCTTTTGAGGCATCCATGAAATTATCATTAGACTCATATTCAAATCCACAAGTAATTGGCAGTCATGATCAAACACATCCTCTTCATCACTATGATTATTGCATAGACAAGATAACATTTAGAAAAAAACCCCATACCTGATAATGCTTCTGAATATCTACTTCCCTTCACTATTTTCTTCCTTTGAGTTTCTTTCTTCTTTTGCTTCTTTCCCGTTGTCTTGCAGACCTCCTTAAAGTGGTCAAGCTTCTACCAAAGGACCTGCTTGGATACAAATTGTTGGGAAAAATATTGAGAGGGAGGGGGTGAATCAGTATTTTCAAACCATTAACCTTTTCAATTTCATATCCTAATTTATGTATGTGACTTCATTGAAGGTAACCTACATGTGTACGGAATTGCTATTCGTACAACTAACATATATCCAATAAAACATATTTTTCAGTTAATTCATATTCTGTTTATCTTAATCTAGTGCATTAATACTTCATTAAACATTATATAAGCATTAACCATGTGAATTAAGAACAAAACAAACCATCACACATAATCAACACACATGAACACCATTATTTAAGGTGGAAACCCAATGTGGGAAAAAACAATCGTTGTTTTCGTCTTTGCCTTCTTTTAATATAAAGGAAAACTTCTTACAATCTTGTACTAGAGCAGAATCATACTAGCATGTAGGCACCTACCTGCAGAAGGCTATAACCTTCTCTAATTCTCTAGCACCCATTGGAAGGGAGAACCAACCCCCTAATCTTGTCTATCATCACCCACAAAAAGGGAGCTCCAACTAGTCGATCAGATGTACCAGCTACCACTAGAAGGAAGCTTCAACTCCCTCATTGAAGGCTCCAACCCTCAACTCTTTTGAGGACCACTTTTTAGAAATTTTCATACTGGATCCAACATTTAAGCCAAAAACCAATCAGCAAAACTAAAACTGATTATTGTAACTCAACAATTGAACCAACCAATCATTGAACCAATAGAACCAACCAATCTGTGAAACTATTGGGTTGTGTTATATTATTTCCACTACTAGTGGGGGGGGTCAGAGGGGGGGCGGAATCCCCTCTGTTAAGGGGTATGCAGGGGTCTACCCTCCATGGATTTCACACATGGTTTTGGGCGCAATGGTTTTCGTTCCATGGTATTATGTAGATCTGGGCAAGGGAACTAAGGTTATGTTCTAATCCATGGTAATGGATTAGGGTTTGTGGATGTTTCGACATGTATATATATGTATTGTAACATTGAAAGGAACATAAGGAAAAATCAATATGGTAGTCCCGATTTTGGGATCCAAGGGAAAATATCTCTGTATATTTGTTTTAAGCATTATGCTCTCACCTTTGTTTATTTTCTGTTTTTAGAATTCGTATGTAGCTAATTCTTGTATGGGGTTAAAATCTACAGAAACCCAATCACTCAATCAAACAAATCAACTGAAACTCAAATCAATTATCTTAACTAACCAAAATAGTCGGAACAATGTAACGCGAATACCAACCAACATACTACAAATCACAAAAACCTGATTAAATTGATCAGACATCCTTTTCATCAAAACTCTACTTTAGGTACACACTTTCGGTAAAGAATATCTGTATGTATACGTGATTTTTAGGAAACAAACTTGGTTGTATGCAACTAATCAGTATCACACCCACATGTGTATGCACCTTACATGCTATAAAACATGCGTATAGATATGCAATTTCATAATCAAATCTTTGTTGCAACACATGACTTCATACATACCCAGATCTCAACATAAAAAGAAATATCTTGCATTAGAACACTATCAACACTAATCCAATCAAATCATAAACATGATTATCATCTCAGATCTATTGGATCTGATCCATCATCAAATTCCTGGGCGCATACTTAGTTTTAGATCAAGCAAAACATCAATAGCCCATTACATGCATTATTTCTTTAGATATAACTATTCAAAGATATTCATCACTTGCACTATTTGTCACTTTAATATTCATCTCCTTATATAGCTTATCCCTTATCCAATACCACAGGTCAAAACTATGGCCCACCTGATGGTTTTCGTAGACAAGATCAAAACACCTATTAGTGGGGTCAATACCCTACGGTACTACGATGGTAAGGATACTTGGTATTTAGAATACCATGGTGTGGAAACTATATGTGCCTTTGCTTCATCATACCTTCGTGTGTATGTGGATTTTCTTAACATAACCTACATATACTTCTTGAAATTTCAACTTTGTCATTCCTATGCCTCTGAACTACTATGCCTTTGATCAAATTCCCTGTCACATGTAAACACATATTGTTTAAATTTTCATCAAGTAGAATTCCATAAGAGGACAGGTCATCAAGTAGGTTTCCATCAAGGGAAACACATAATCCATAATCCCAACTGTACAAGAAACATTGCTCTCATGTGGTTGCACCTATTACATGTCATGTGTCAATGTCAAACATTAAGCATATAAATGTCTATTGTTGTACTTGGCTGGAATGAATTTTTATTAGTTTTTTAAATAGGTTTATTTCAATCTTTTACATATATTTACATATTTATGTGCTATGAAAAAAATGCAATATTTAGAAATGAGAAAAAATGTGATGGTAGATTTCATCACTTCTTTCGATTGTCAATGCACTTTGGTTGATAAACTATCAAAAAATGGACTCTAAAGTTTAGGACTTCAAGCTAGATTATTTTTCTTGAGTTTAGAAATGGTTTTTTTGTCAACATTTTTTTCCTAGATTAGTTTATATGTATCATATGTAATTGGTTGAGAGATTCCATATATGTGCCCCAACTGCAGGTCATTGTACTATGTGATGGTTTGTTATATGTGTTCGGGCTTGTGATAGGTCACATACCACAACAAGAGCTCATCTTCCCCTAGTAGATCGCACCTACGATGTGAGTTGGAGTGTCATAGAGAATCTTTCCATGTCTATTGATGACCGTTCTTGTACATCAAGTGTATATTCTTCACCCATTTTAGGTACACCTCCTGCATTTTTAAATCCTCTTTAAACTTTATGTGTTTATGTCTTGAAATTGTCTTTAATTTTTAAATTGTCTTCAATTAATGTGTTTGAAATTAATGTTTATGTTATTATGCTTCTAGTTTGTTAATTATATTTATGCTAAATTCAGTTTGTGTTTTACAGGTCCTTGGTAGGCTAAAGCTGAGGATCAGAGTGCAACATCAAACCCTCTATGGGATAATGCTACAACTCATATAACATTAGTGGATGTTACGACCCGTCATAGATGGATCACAACAATGATAGAGAAGATATTACCTAATCCACTAACTCATCTTATATTGTTTTTGATGTTGGATAACATGACTAGGTTGATCAATAAATACCGGAGGTTGGTCCCACATAATTACATATTACAGTTCATACATAGGGTTAGGAGGCATGAGGTTAGAGGCCGTTCTTAGGAGGTGGTGAAAGGAGACACCAAGGATAATGATGTTCATGGGAAATTGTTTGACATACCTCCGGATCTCCCAGCTAGACATAAAGGTCTGATACCGCTAAAATATTTTAGTAATTTTCATGCAACCCCCTTTGTGTATGCTAGATTCATTAGAGCTCGGGGCAAGTTTCCCAACCATGGCCAAATGTTTTTTTATTTTTATAAGAATTTATATGCAGAGTTTGTGTTACATATGAGGTTGTATTACACTGATACCAAATCTCATTTTTATGGTAATGGTAGGGGATGTACCTATGAGCTTGAGGAGTCTCTTAGGGAAGTTGGGCATTTACGCCACCTCTTAAATTCTTTCTACTACCATCTCAGAGCTTGGTATTACTGACAGAGCTAGAGGAGTTGTTACAGGTTGATGGTGAGACACAAGAGACTATTGTAGACAGGATGCAGGTATCATCGGCTAGTGCACATGTTGCATTGGATGCGGAGATTAAAAGAACACCACCATTACCTGATGACCCACCAGTTCCCTTATATGATGATGCATTTCCCATGAGTTTACCCTTTGACAAGATTTTGACACATACAAATATGTATTGTGATGTCATTTGTGAGACTTATAGGGTGCATGGTTTGCGTAACATAGACCAGGTACATATATAGATGAAACTAATGACTCTTATTGTCAAATTATGCATAATTATTTATATTAAATTTTCTAGTTCATATTAGATTTAATTTATATTAATAAGTTCATGATAACATGTATATATGTCCCAACTACATGGATGAACTTATGAGGTCATCCGAGGGGGTAGTTGATTAGTCTGGGCATCCTAGAATAGAGCAGGTTTCCATGGATTCTCCTCCACCTCCTCCTCCACCTTATATACCAAATAATGTTGAGGAGAGTGATTATGTATAACCACATGGACCAAAAGTTGAGATAATCAAAATTATTCCTAATATTTAAACAATTTTTTTTTAAGTTACATAAATATGCTAACTAATTTGTAAAATAATTCTAATTTGTCATTGTAATTGTATACACAGGCCCATATGCAGAGTGTTGTTGATGCCGATATTATGTGGAGACATGAGTGGGATGTCGGGTTTAGAGGAATTGATGATGCAGGTCCATCGATGTAGGCCCCAATCATCGAGCCACAAGAAGGGGAGCACCAAACCTAGATTCATGATAAACCCACATCCCATCTGACTTGGATTTGGACTCAAATGAGATTAGTATATTCAAGTATATGTAATTAAAAATGTGGTTCAATATCATCTATCTCCATATTTTGTATTTTATACAAATAATGATCTAATTAATTTGAATTTGAATGTGTTATAGTGTAGTGCCAACTTATGACCACTTATTTTGCGTGGAAAAGCTCACATAAGTGTTTTGGTGGTACTTAGAGTGTCATAGTTTGTATATTTCTAGGCTCATTTCCCCTAGGACATATTCACATATGTGATATAGACTTTGTATATTTTCATACATGGACAATTTATGGATGTATATCATGGACATTATTTTAGTTGATGGATGCTTATTATTTTAGTTTATGGATGTTCATGTGATATTTGTAATTTGTATATATTTTCATATGTATTGTTTATTGATACATGTATTCACTATTTCCGTTTATGGATTTGTATTAATCTTGTTTATGGATGCTCATTAACTTTTAAAGTTTATGTATTTGTTAAAATTATTTCACTAATTTAATAATATTTTTATATGCTATAACTTTTATTAGGAAAATAAATATTCAATTTTGATTTCTAGTTTCATAGAGTAAGAAAATAAGTACAATATTAAGTTATGATGAAACTCACTTCAATAAGAACTAAAATATATCATGTGTCAATTTAATATTGAACATGGAAATAATTCCAATCATGCTTCATACTGGCTTGTAGAAGGTGTCTTTCAGTGCAATCAACATGTATTCCATTACAATTTAATATTAAAAAAATTTATTTGAATTATAAATTCATATTTATTATAATACACACACACACACACACACACACACATATATATATATATTTGTGTGTGTGTGAAAAAAATTGTGATCCACCCATATACCATTGCATGGACAATTTTTCTAAGTATTTCAATCAATTTCTTATCTCAAGGTTCAATTAAAAAATACAAATATGATTGAAATAACTTCTAGTCAATTTTAATATTAAAGTATGTCATGTAAACAACAAATAGGTTTTATTGAACATTATTTATTTTGAGATTATTTACAAGAAAGTAGTAATAACATAATATAATTCATTCATATTGAAATTGAATATATCGGTCAAACAACAATATATGTCAACATTTGGATAATTTTATATAATGTTATCAACTTTCCTAAATTTAAATGTAGTTATCCAAGTATTTCAATCAATTCCTTCTAATGGAAATTTAAGTTTTATTCAATTTTCAAAAGATGAAATATGACTGAAATGAGTTATATATTCAATTTTAAAAGATGTGGATACGTGAGAGTTAGAAATACAAGTTTTATTCGATTTTGTTTTTTTTGAGGTTATGTACAAAAGCTTAGTCATAATGCATGTAGTCAATAATTGTTTTGTGCTTACACTAAAATCAATGCATAATGTTTTTTTTCTAGGTTGTGGTTCACGAACACCCTCAGCAACGGGTGGTGCTATGTCCATGAAAAAATCTGGGTTGATCGACCCCGAAAGGGAATCTAGCCCCACTGCCCACTAACAAGGCTTGCCCCAAGAACTTCGAGGAGATTGGACCCTGTGTCCTCCCGATGGTGAGGCACTGATTTTGACCAACTGAGCTAACCCTTGGGGCTTTCAATGCACAATGCTAAAATAATTACCTTGAAATTAATGTACACCATATTTATAGTTACATCATTTATCAGAATCAACATCGTCATTGAAATAATGCATCTAATGCAAGCAATCGAATAGGAGGAGAAATCAACATCTACACTAAAATCAATGCATCAAATGAAAACAATCAAATAAGATTAGAAATGAACATCGATGATGAAATAAATGCATATAATGCTGCATGAAATCAAATAGGATTATAATTCAACATCTACACTGAAATTAATGTATCTAGTGATAGAAAACAAATCGGATTAGGAATCAACATCTACAGTGAAATCACTGCATCTAATGAAAACTCAATCAAACAAGATTATAAATTAACATATTTAATGAAATGAATGAATATAATGAAAGCAATGAAATAAAATTAGAAACCAACATCTACACAAAATCAATGCATCTAATTTATAGGAAATCAAATAGGACTACACATCAACATTTTACAATGAAATTGCTGCATCTAGTGAAATAAAATTTCTTCCCTTTCTGTCCCCCCTCCATCAATATTGATATGTCCCTCCATATCTTCTTATTTTTCTCTCTACGACACCTCTCTAGAAACATACACACTCTCTCACCTCATATTTATCTATATCTCCCTCCTTGTCTCTACCTCTCTCTTCTTACCTTTCTCCCCCTTCCATCTATATCTCTATATCCCTTTGCCTCTCCTTCTTCATCTCTCTATATCACCCCAAAAACATACAAATTACTTTTCCATATCTATTTATATCTCCCTCCCTCTCCCTCTATCTTTCTCTATTCCCCTTATCTCCCTCTCCCTCTATCTCTCTCTATTCCCCTTATCTCCCTCTCCCTCCCCTTCTATCTCTTGTCCCTGCTACTCTTCCCTCCCCCTCTCTCTCCATCTCCCTTGCCACTTCCTCTCTCTCTCTCTCTCAATCTATATTTCCACACCCTTTCTCTCCACCTTTCTCTCTTTATTTGTATTGAAATTCTTCCTTCCCTGTGTTTTCCTCCAACTCCAAGTCTCAAGCTCCCTCTCTTTCTCAGAGACTCTCTCCTCCTCTTTCTCTCTCCATATTTTTGTCTTCCTCCCTCTTTCTTACCCTTCTCTCCAACTCTCTCACACTCTATATTTAAAATTGTTTAAAATACTTTGACAATTAAAATATTATGTTTAAATATGTTTTTTATTTTTATTTTGATGTCGTACAACATTTTTTTATTTTTATTTACATATTTTAAGTTCAAGTTTTCAAATGTGTGTTGTACATTCAAGTGGAGAGAAAGTGATAATTTTCCATAGAAAATTATCTAAGCTACCTACATCAAATATACATAGAGTGCTTCATGTCTTCCCATTGAAATTGTTTAGGTTTTATTACCTTAAAGGTAGCTTTTGGTTATGATAACTTCAAGATTTGAAAAAAGTTATATATTTTATTATGATAGATTTATATGAAAAATTAGGTTAAATAAAATTAGCAAATATTGAGTCAACATGTATGACTCTTTTGTGTCAATGGTCAACTCTTTTGTTAACTCCTATGGCGTATATCAACCACATTTATTAATGTGGTTGTGCCAGTATATATTATGATATAAGAATTTTTATTTATATTAAAGTTAAATATATTATATTAATGCAAAATTAATAATTTATATTAACATTAATATATATTAATATTAAAATTTTATATTATATAATTTCATCATTTAATATAATAATAATAATATAATATAGTAATAAGAATAATAATAATTAATATTAATATTAAATTTTAATAAGGTTTTTACATGACATTATAAAAAAAATCTAATAATATTTTGAATTTTAAAATGAGGTAAAAGTTTAAGTTTGGATCATTCTAAAAATCTTAATCAAGGCTTGATTGAGCTACATAGCTTGATTGAGCCATGGTGCTCAACCAAGTCCGTTTTAACCATGTATATGGCTCGATCGATGGTTTACAAAACCCTTGATGGAGTAATTTACATTTTAACTTTAGGCACTCGATCGAGCCACTCATGTCCTAAAATCAACAATTTCAACACCTCTTCTGCAAAGTTTCCTGCAACTTCATTTTATACACAAGCGGAGTTAGCGATAATTTTTTGGTTAGGTGGTAGAGTTGATCATGTTGGATTCATGAAAGAATCCTCTATTCAATGGCATATGAGTTTGATATTTTCGAATTCATATGATATTTTTCATCAAATTTATTTTAAACATAATGGTTGAATTTTTTTTGAACTGTTTTAAGGAGGTTGAATAAAAAATCAATATCATAAAATATACAAAATGTTTTTTTTTCAAAAAATACCACGATCTTTGTTTACGAGTCCTCTTGAAAAGGGTACTTTTCATTTTTCTATTTATTTAAATAAATGAAAAAACCATTACGTGAACACGTGTCTACAAAATACAATTGAAATATTACTTTCCCAACTTCGAAAAATAATAAAAATTATATTTTTGAATAAAAAAATTATATTTCCAATACAAAAAACTTAGCTCTCTCTGTGTAGATAATGCCCATATATATATATTTTTAGAAATTACACATTTTATACTAAGTTAAGCTACATGAACACACACAAAACTCTTAAGATGTGTGAAAATTTGCAATGAGAGGCATTTCATCTAAAGGAAAAGTGACATATTGTACACCACTAAATATTTTTGAAAAAAAATATCATTAAGACAACAACATAGTTCTCTAAAATTTGTCTTTTACTCCAAATCAAAATTCACAATACTTATATGAATTTTGGGGGCTTCAATTTGATAAAAGAGGAGAAACTTGAAATTTCATCGCCACATTTGGCCCAAAAGTGTAACCCATCTTCATGCTTTCACCCTAAAGGAGTTATTTTCTATTGTAAATGTGGATTTTTATTTTCCTTTATTTTGTAGATAAGTTAGAATGATTCACCTCTTGTGACCCTTGGTTGTGACATGTAAGTTTTATTTTTAAAGCGAAGGAGTGCCTAGAAGCTAAGATAAGGAGGGGAAGAGAGGACTCACTATTTCTCTATTAAATTACAGTTCTGTAGGTTGAAAATCTCATGTACTTTCCAATATGTGTGAACTAGAAAGATTTTTTTGTGTGAATAGCATGGAGGATTAACCAATGGAATTGTGCTTTTGTATTGTCTGATTGAATTGAAATTTTTTGGTTAAACAAAGGAATTATGCTTATGAAATGTTATTTAACTACAGTTTATTCATGTACATCAGTTAATATAATAGCTTATAAATTTTTGTTTCTATTGTTGTTTGATTTGGTCATTTCTCATTTGGCATTCTTGTTGTGTTGGATTCATGGACTTGTGGAGGAATCCTCACTATTATCGAGAGGTGAATGCATGGTTTTATTTTCCCAAACAATTGGAATACTGAGAACAAAAATAGAAGACTTTGTTTTTTTTAATACGGTCCAAACATGTTTGTTATTGGAACCAATATTGCAGACCTGGTGAAGAGAAGTAAATTAAGTTCTTTACAATGTTAATAAGCAAGTCTAGGACGTGGGGACTTAATAGAGAAAACCAGTGAGGCATTTCATCTCCCCCGAAATAGTAATACATAATTTTAACGAGAACTAAGAAATTATTTCGTAGCAAAGAAACAATAAATTGGAAAATAGGTGATATGGAATCATTTCAGAGTGACTAGGCAAAAAAAATTTAGAACTGCGTACTGGTTTCTGAACTTTGTTTACTGCCCTCCCCCCTCAACCCACCTCGCTTTGGCCAAATTACTATCCTAATATACATACATACATAGATACAAACATATACACACACACACACACACACACAACATATATATATATCTATAGATGTGTGTGTGTGCGTGTGTGTGTGTGTTTAAATAAATTACGTCCCCACATATGTATATTAATTTACAAATACTTCATATAAATAAATTTTTGTTTTTTTTAAGCTTGGTATGAGCTTTCATTTTCTATTCATAATAGGCAAATTTACACCACATAGATTGGCTAGGTGGACTCAACTTGCCGAATAGGAAACCAAGTCTGTTGGCCACCTATCCGCATTGTAAGCCATCTAAAAATAATAAAGTTTCAATCTCTGTGGCCAAGCTATATATGTGTCTGTTTCATGACCACACTCTATATTTATATCTTGGTGGAGGCAACTCTCTACTATGTAGAATCGTCACCTCCATCCATTGGATATATTTGAACATGATATAGTAGAGTATTTACAATTCATGCATATTGAGGAGAAGTTCATCCCTACTTTCACTGCACTTGAACAAGACGTTTGTGACACCCTCTTCCCACATCTACCCAAGTCGACCAACCGGGTTAAACATGTGATGAAAAGTTAATATGATATGATTTGACATCCCAATTCATCTTAAGGAAGTGGAATCAATAGAAATAACATACAGACCTTCCACATCAGTAATAGAACTCCCAGGATCCATCCCAACCACTCAAGTAACCAGCCCCTCGGAACCCACTTAGTTTTTAGGCTATTAAGCCCCTTGACACTCCCCTGATATGGACAAGCATGCATCCAAGAGGCTCCAGACACTCCCACATCATGGTTATGCATGCATCTGAGGAATTTTCTCCTCATACCTATTGTTGTACTTTGGGATTTGTGCCACATTTTCAGGCCCAAAGCCCAGGTCACTGCCCAAAACTCAATGAAACTTTCAAGACTAAAATATAACAACAAAATAATGATATAAATGCAATTACTTGAACAAGGACATGATTGGAACCCTCTAGACATGACAATAATTTTGTCAAACATGTCACAATAATGTAATTTTCAGGTTTAAACAAGATATCTAGGCATAGGGATCTCATAATCATCTTAGAATCACTAAGAAACATTGATGCCTCAGCACATTATTTGTAGTTTCATCAATTAGGCCATTGATACATTGTTCATTCAGTTACAAGTAAAATCATGATGACATCCATACATATCCACTGTCATAATACATGTGCATAACTAGCGTAACAAAAACATAAATACAAAAGAAACAAATATCATATAATATACATATAAACCATTATAATGATCATGAAATAACAAGGAGAAATAACCTCATATTAATGACGCAAAGGCCAACCAGGTTTGACACTTCCATGAACCACCCGACCGTAAACATGGCTCATTTTCAGTTAATTTCCTTCAATTTCCTCCTCACATGTCACCTGTCACCTTTCACCTTCCTTTTCTCCTAATTTCCATTATTTTTATTAGTAAAATTCCAAATAAATTCCTCTTGCCTTTCCATAGTCTTTGGTATTGCCTTTACCAATTTCCTTAGCGATAATAAATTGAAATGAACACCCACTAGGATTTTTTTCCCACCATTCATCTTGCAAAACGTGTTGCATGACCGTAGTGTTATATATTTTTACATTTACATGGATTTTTTTAACCAAGGTTGTTACAACCTTTTTCTTAGAAGATTCTTGATGTGCCAATAGAGGTTGATGATATGGAGGTATTGAATTTGACAACCTATAGCGGTGCCTAATTTTAAATGGATACCATAACCTAGAAATAATAAACATCATCTCAATCCTCTATAACCTCTTGTTTGATATCATAAATTACATCCTAATCAACCAATGTAGTATGCTCACAATACCTATTAGCGGAGGAATGAGCTTATGATTGATCCTAGGCAGTACTAAGGGAGCTACGAGACCCAACTCCACTCCTCCCATGAGTCATAGAAAAGGACTAGGGAAAACCATAGAAGAAACAAGAGGTCAAGAAACACCATTCATAAGGGGATTTAGTTGAAATGCAATATCGATTCATAGAAGAAAGAGACTACTGTTAACCTAGAAATGGAATATGCAGTAGGGGTGGAAGCTAGAGGAATCCATGAAATAAATATCTTTGAGGAATATACCAATATAAAATGACATCTAACAAGAAATGAGATAAAACCAAGAAATAACTACACTTTATGTCTAAAGCACAACATGCCCCATGGCTGAGTGGTATGCGGTAACTTAACCAGCTTCACCAAAAGAATGAAAGCATCAAGTCCCATCACCTAGAGGCTCACGAATACAAGACAGATGGACCTGAAACTTAATGAGAGAAATGAGAAAAGACCAAACTAGGAGGGCCTAGTCCTTCCTTTTTCCCTCTTCTAATAATAATATAGGAAAAAACACTTTAAAGCTAAAAGATATTAAAATTTCCTCCAAAATTATCCTTTTGCATAGCATATGTAACAAGAATGAAACATTCCACTCTAAACCATATAACTTGCACTAAAACCTTGGAACTAATACGCCCATCAATGGCGTCCCATGGACCGTAGCACACCTTAGTTGCACAATGAAATAAATGGAACTATCATCTAAGCAAAATATCACAGCTAGCGAGTAGTGATCACTGCAGATTAATAACCGAACACGTCACATATCACAAAAGCATTGGAGCTCAATTGTTTAATTACCTATACTTCTCATACTCTTCTCAAAAAAATCCTTAACATCAAAGTTTTCTCGTATATCTAGAGATACCCCTATAGGGAATATTAATATGATTTTTTTTGCTACTAATTAAAAGGATAAGTTATATTTTTCATATATTTCAGAATTTAACATGTTTTTAGTGTTATTTTTATTTATGTAAAATTCAGTTTTTATAATCTATTATTAATTATTGCTATTATTATTAATATGATGTTTTAGTATAATATTTAATAAATATATATTAAGTTTTGTAAAATAATTTTTATTTTGTTTTAAATTAAATTTAGTTTTATTTTTAGTAGTTTTTGGTAGTTTAATTGGTGATGACCATAAAGATGAAGTATTATATACAAGGAAGTTTGAGAATAAAATATCCATAATTCATTTGTGTGCGCCAAAAAAACATAGATAAGCACCTAAAAATTATAGTGATAATATTTAAATTAACCTTATATCACATGAGTATAAAACCAATCCAATTACCATTTCTTCTATTAAAAAACACTTTATTGTTATTTATATTTCTAAAAATAAAATAATAAAAATCAATGATAATGCACTACACATCCTATCACATATACGATAATGATTATGGTCCTTTCATAATCGAGAATATGACCCCTACTTGCAATGAGTAGGGTGAATTAAATCTCTAGCATCGCTACCTTAACACATTTCTCATTAACCTTGAGAAAATGTTAATGAAGATATGATGATTTCATGTTAAGGGAAAGTAGGTATGGATGTCCTCGATGTCGATAATGGTTCCTTCCATGAATCTGAAGCTACTGTTCTAAGAAGGAAAGCATGGATTCTTTTAATTCCCATATAAGTTTTGAAATACAGAAGCGTTGACTCTTTTCGTTTCTAGCTTGAATAACGTCTACATAATTTGGATTCAAAGGTTAGTAGAGATAAGTAAATGATTCAGTTAGTTTTGACTGATTGTTACTTTTAGGTTGGGGTTGGAGGATTTTTTTTCAAGATGTATATTTATTTTAAAGTATAAAAAGGACGACTTTGTTTTTAATTTTTAAAATTTTAAAGTAAAAACTATTTAGTGATATTTTATAAAATATTTAATTTATAATTTAATGTTATTTAAAACAATGAATTTGTAATGTTTTTGTTTATATAAATTGTATGAATTATTTCTATAAAAAAAATTTTTTGATTTTATTTTGAAAAGAAATGAAAAAAAGTTATTTGGGAAATTAAGTCTAGCAGGGTAGCTTAGTTTGTCGAAGTACCTCGCCAAGTTATTGGTTCTCTGTCATGAGGTGATGCAGGAGCATCAAGACCATCCTCATTTGTAAATATGGAATAAAAGGGGGGGTGTGATAAATTTTAGTATTTTGTTATTTTAACAAAATAGGAAGTAAAGTTTATGTAAATATTCTTTTAAATAAAAGGATATCAGAGAAAATTAGGATAAAAGCTGGGAATAAAGCTTCAAGCTTTAAATCATTAGGTAAAAAGGGAAAAAGCCTACTTTTGCTAGGAGATAAGGTCTCAGAAGATCTATTATATGTATCCATTATTATGTATAAAAAAGGAGGCAACTAAAGCTCTCGATCAGAGAGAAGAGCGGTGACAAAGTAATATTTTAAAAACTCTCCAGTGTTTTAGTGTAATGGGTCTTCTGATATTATGCATGTATCTATAGTTTGATTGCGATGTGTATTAAAAGGCTCGATGTTATAGTGTTAATGGATATAGCTTAAAATCGCTGTAAAAGTTTGGAAAATTCGGCAGATTCACATGGCGCAGCTGTTTGTATATAATATATATAAATATGCGTGTTAATAAACCTGTGGACATATATAAACTTGTGTATATATATATAAACCTGTGGCGCAACCGATTGCAGGAATATATATACAAAACCTGGTTATGAATACCTTGCCAAGCGTGGGTGAATTGAATTACATGTAATACATAAAGGATTGTGTATTACTCCAATCAAGTGACGATGGCGGCATATGTTAAAACCAGTACAATTCCCAAATTCTTTTGGTGTGACTGTATTAGCGTGGAGAGGGCAGGAATGTGTGGGTTCATTAGTTTGTCTTGACTGTTCGCGTGGAGCACCGAGGTTTTCAAATTGAAAGAGTTTGACAAATAGGACTATCAGAGTATATGCGTGGAATGTTATAGTTTTTATCACTGTGTATTCTTTTGTATGAACAACGCTTGTCATGTATTGAGTTGGATCGATTCTCCAACGGATGCGCAAGCTCTTGATAATTTATGCGGGCGTGGACGTGCCGGGGCTGGAGATCTGGTAATTAAAACTCTGTTATGTTCATACTCTGTTTTGAGAGTTAATTAAACCCCAATTTGACTTGAGAGCGCTGTATGTGAACCGAAGGCTAACTGTGCCAGGACTACACTGGTTGCTGGTCTCAGTTCAAAGGAGGGTTACGCAACAGGAAATGGTTATTGAAAAATCGCAAGAAAATTTTTATCATTAGTCCTACCAACAGTGACCAGAGACCTGATTTGGGTTGACGGTGAATCGATCTACTTCTATTATATGCATATTAGTAATGGATCAGGGTTAAAACCTTGGTTGCCAATCATCAAAAGTGACAAGACTGTTTGCTGTCATGAATCATTGTTTAATATGAGGCCATTCTCATATACAGTGCAGGTGTCTCAGAGGAGTTGAGAGTCGTGGCCACATATCCATCGCACAGGAATAGAACTTAGAAAGTCACTTCTTGCTGAGGTTGAGCTTGTAGGTGTGTCGTATCAGAGTTTAGTGGAACAATTCAAGTTGAGGGAAAAATTGTGGGCGACTGTTAGGTCGACAACAATTGTGTGGAGGCATTCGATGATTCGGTGAAATTTAGAGCTTTTAGATCCTGATGTCGTATCTATCTACGCCAGACACATCGGCCATATTCTATTCCTTATTATTCGAGGTTTAAGAGCGCCACTGAATTGTAGAGTGGTACGAAGTCTGAAATTGTAATTGCATAGCGGTAATTGTTTGAAGAGTTATTGAAGATCCTGGTTGTGGCAGGCTAGCCCTGCATCAAGTGGTATTAGAGCTAGATTTCAGAGACAAGTTACTCTATTGAAGATAATTGTTGTTTTTTTTCTAAATTAGAACTGAAGTTTGTTTTGATGAATAATGGAAAGGAAGATCAGATTTTTAATTTGATATGCAGCATACACAATTGCAAGTGAACAGGATTGCATAAGTGGAAAGAAGACAAGGTCAAGAAAGATATTAAGAGGTGAGATTATTTTTCTGATTTGAAATTTGTAAATGAAGTTTATGGTTGTAGAGAAGGTGGCAGTGAACCTGGCATTCAGCTGAAGGCTGGATAGGGAGGACAATTGCAATGTCCTGAAGATGAAGAAGGTGAGTTGAAGAGATAGCCTAGAGAGAGCAGAGGAGTGCTCAAGGGGTTCCAGAGGTAGTGAACCAAGTACTTACCAAAAGACTAGATCCGGAGGAAAGGATTGGTGAGGTAAGTTGCAGCAAGAGAAATTGCTGTTGCAGAGGCTAATACAACTCATGGTGAGTGAGAAACTCATGAGGAAGCAGTCTGCCAGAGGCAGAGGAAGTTTTTCTAGAGGAGGAAGAGGTTTAGAGAAATGCCACAAAGATAAGATGACTGCAGGATTTCAAGAAAGAAAAATTGTAGAAATAAAGGCACAGTTGCAGGTACTGGAAGAATGGATACAAGAGAAGGAAAATCGGAAAGGAAAATGGATCTTTCCGCTGAAGGGAAAGAGAGTGATTTGGCGACAATTGCAGAGGAGGTAGAGACAAATTCTGATTGCCTTGTTGAAAAAGGGACTTAGAGTTCTTGCACCAGAGATGAAATTTGAAAATCTCACATGCAGATATATTAAAAGGAAAGTGCTGAAGAAAGCAGTCAAGACTAAAAAGTCTTGTAGTTTTAAAACTGATGAGTTGTGTATGTTTGCAGGTGCAGAAGAGGAGGAGATTATTGATGTTTTCTTGAGTTATTGGGTAGATCCAGATCAGTTGGATAATGTGAACTCTTGTGTTTGTATAGCTGACAATTATGATGTGATTACAGTTGTTGAGGAGGATGTGCCATCTTGTGAAATTGTTACAGCACAAGAGGAAGTTCTTATAAATGTTGAGGAAGTGGATCAGTCTGTAGCACGGATAAGTGAAGCAACAGTTGAATCTGTTAAACTTAGTGATTTTGTGCAAACTGAAAGTTTATATGTGAATGCAGGTGATGATGATATGCTTCAGCGATGTTACAGAGAAATTGCATTGTTAGAATACTGGTTAGAGAATCTAGAGTATGACAGGGAGATTGCAGAAGAAAGAGTTCGGTGCAGTGAACAAGAGGAAAAAGTTGCAGATGAAATTACAGGTGACAAGCAAAGGAATGTTGCTGAGGGACAGGAAGATTGGGAGGCAGGAACATCCATAGTGACAGCTAAAACAACATGTGGGGCGACATTTATAATGACAGCTGAGACAACATTGATAGCAGCAGAAGAGGCACTGATGCCTTCTATTTTTTATTCTAACAATTGTTTTGTGAGTACAGGTTTTATTGAAGATGCTGGAGAAAATCTGTTGGACAGAGAAATTGAAGTGATGAGGCGGATAATGATGAAGGAATCCTGGAAGAGACCAACAGCAATGAAACAAAGGAGAAGCAGCAAAAGGAAGACAACAGAAGATTGCGAGAGCACAGCCAGTGGAGTGATGTAGCATAAAGTGTGGAAACCTGGAGAAGAACAACAGATAGAAGCAGTGGCAAGTGGAAAGTTACAGCACAAGATATGGGATCCAGGCATACACAGATCCGAACACATGATCAGGAGATCATGATTAATTTTAAGGTTGGGTGTATGATGCAGGAGCATCAAGACCATCATCATTTGTAAATATGGAATAAAAAGGGGGGTGTGATAAATTTTAGTATTTTGTTATTTTAACAAAATAGGAAGTAAAGTTTATGTAAATATTCTTTTAAATAAAAGGATATGAGAGAAAATTAGGATAAAAGCTGGGAATAAAGCTTCAAGCTTTAAATCATTAGGTAAAAAGGGAAAAAACATGTTTTTCTTAGGAGATAAGGTCTCAGAAGATCTATTGTATGTATCCATTATTATGTATAAAAAAGGAGGCAGCTAAAGCTCTCGATCAGAGAGAAGAGCAGTGACAAAGTAATATTTTAAAAACTCTCCAGTGTTTTAGTGTAATGGGTCTTCTGATATTATGCATGTATCTATAGTTTGATTGCCATGTGTATTAAAAGGCTCGATGTTATAGTGTTAATGGATATAGTTTAAAATCATTGTAAAAGTTTGGAAAATTCGGCAGATTCACATGGCGCAGCTGTTTGTATATAATATATATAAATCTGTGTGTTAATAACCCTGTGGACATATATAAACTTGTGTATATATATATAAACCTGTGGCGCAACCGATTGCAGGAATATATATACAAAACTTGGTTATGAATACCTTGCCAAGTGTGGGTGAATTGAATTACATGTAATACATAAAGGTTTGTGTATTACTCCAATCAAGTGACGGTGGCGGCATATGTTAAAACCAGCACAATTCCCAAATTCTTCTAGCGTGACTATATTAGCGTGGAAAGGGCAGGAACGCGTGGGTTCATTAGTTTGTCTTGACTGTTCGCGTGGAGCACCGAGGTTTTCAAATTGAAAGAGTTTGACAAATAGGACTATCAGAGTATACTCGTGGAATGTTATAGTTTTTATCACTGTGTATTCTTTTGTATGAACAGCGCTTGTCATGTATTGAGTTGGATCGATTCTCTAACGGATGCACAAGCTGTTGATAATTTATGCGAGCGTGGACGTGCCGGGGCCGGAGATCTGGTAATTAAAACTCTGTTCTATTCATACTCTGTTCTGAGAGTTAATTAAACCCCAATTTGACTTGACAACGATGTATGTGAACCGAAGGCTAACTGCGTGGGGACTGCACTAGTTGCTGGTCTCAGTTCAAAGGAGGGTTACGCAACAGGAAACAGTTATTGAAAAATCACAAGAAAATTTTTATCATTAGTCCTACCAACAGTGAACAGAGACCTGATTTGGGTTGACGATGAATCGATCTACTTCTATTATATGCATATTAGTAATGGATCGGGGTTAAAACCTTGGTTGCCAATCATCGAAAGTGACAAGACTGTTTGCTGTCATGAATGGTTGTTTAATATGAGGCCATTCTCATATATAGTGCAGGTGTCTCAGAGGAGTTTAGAGTCGTGGCCACATATCCATCGCATGGGAATAGAACTCATAAAGTCACTTCTTACTGAGGTTGAGCTTGTAAGTGTGTAGTATCAGAGTTTAGTGGAACAATTCGAGTTGAGGGAAAAATTTTGGGCGACTGTTAGGTCGACAACAATTGTGTGGAGGCATTCGATGATTCGGTGAAATTTAGAGAATTTAGATCCTGATGTCGTATCTATCTACGCCAGACACATCGGCCATATTCTATTCCTTATTATTCGATGTTTAAGAGCGCCACTGAATTGTGGAGTGGTACGAAGTCTGAAATTGTAATTGCATAGTCGTAACTGTTTGAAGAGTTATTGAAGATCCTGGTTGTGGCAAGCTAGCCCTGCATCAAGTGGTATCAGAGCTAGATTTGAGAGCCAAGTTACTCTATTGAAGATATTTGTTGTTTTTTTTCTAAATGAGAACTGAAGTTTGTTTTGATTAATAATGGAAAGGAAGATCAGATTTTTAATTTGATATGCAACATACACAATTGCAAGTGAACAGGATTGCAGAAGTGGAAAGAAGACAAGATTAAGCAAGATCTTAAGAGGTGAGATTATTTTTCTGATTTGAAATTTGTAAATGAAGTTTATGGTTGCAGAGTAGGTGGCAGTGAACCTGGCATTCAGCTGAATGCTGGATAGGGAGGACAATTGCAGTGTCCTGAAGAAGAAGAAGGTGAGTTGAAGAGATAACCTAGAGAGAGCAGAGGAGTGCTCAAGGGGTTCCAGAGGCAGTGAACCAAGTACTTACCAAAAGACCAGATCCGGAGGAAAGGATTGGTGAGGTAAGTTGCAGCAAGAGAAATTGTTGTTGCAGAGGCCAATACAACTCATGGTGAGTGAGAAACTCATGAGGAAGCAGTCTGCCAGAGGCAGAGGAAGTTTTTCTAGAGGAGGAAGAGGTTCAGAGAAATGCCACAAAGATGAGATGACTGCAGGAGTTCGAGAAAGAAAGATTGTAGAAATAAAGGCACAGTTGCAGGCACTGGAAGAATGGCTACAAGAGCAGGAAAATCGGAAGGAAAATGGATCTTTCCGCTAAAGGGAAAGAGAGTGATTTGGCGACAGTTGCAGAGGAGGTTGAGACAAATTCTGATTTCCTTGTTGAAAAAGGGACTTAGATTTCTTGCGCCAGAGATGAAATTTGAAAATCTCACATGCAGATATATTAAAAGGAAAGTGCTGAAGAAAGTAGTCAAGACTAAAAAGTCTTGTAGTTTTAAAACTGATGAGTTGTGTATGTTTGCAGGTGCAGAAGAGGAGGAGATTATTGATGATTTCTTGAGTTATTCGGTAGATCCAGATTAGCTGGATAATGTGAACTCTTGTGTTTGTATAGCTGACAATTATGATGTGATTACAGTTGTTGAGGAGGATGTGCCACCTTGTGAAATTGTTACAGCACAAGAGGAAGTTCTTATAAATGTTGAGGAAGTGGATCAGTCTGTAGCGTGGATAAGTGAAGCAACAGTTGAATCTGTTAAACTTATTGATTTTAAGCAAACTAAAAGTTTATATGTGAATGCAGGTGATGATGATATGCTTCAGCGATGTTACAGAGAAATTTCATTGTTAGAATACTGGTTAGAGAATCCAGAGTATGACAGGGAGATTGCAGAAGAAAGAGTTCGGTGGAATGAACAAGAGGAAAAAGTTGTAGATGAAATTACAGGTGGCAAGGAAAGGAATGTTGCAGAGGGACAGGAAGATTGGGAGGCAACAACATCCATAGTGACAGCTAGAACAACATGTGGGGCGACATTTATAATGACAGCTGAGACAACAGTGATAGCAGCAGAAGAGGCACTGATGCCTTCTATTTTTTATTCTAACAATTGTTTTGTGAATACAGGTTTTATTGAAGATGCTGGAGAAAATCTGTTGGACAGAGAAATTGAAGTGATGAGGTGGATAATGATGAAGGAATCCTGGAAGAGACCAGCAACAATGAAACAAAGGAGAAGCAACAAAAGGAAGACAACAGAAGATTGCGAGAGCACAGCCAGTGGAGCGATGTAGCATAAAGTGTGGAAACCTGGAGAAGAACAACAGACAGAAGCAGTGGCAAGTGGAAAGTTATAGCACAAGATATGGGATCCAGGCATACACAGATCCGAACACATGATCAGGAGATCATGATTAATTTTAAGGTTGGGTGTATGATGCAGGAGCATCAAGACCATCCTCATTTGTAAATATGGAATAAAAATGGGGGTGTGATAAATTTTAGTATTTTGTTATTTTAACAAAATAGGAAGTAAAGTTTATGTAAATATTCTTTTAAATAAAAGGATATGAGAGAAAATTAGGATAAAAGCTGGGAATAAAGCTTCAAGCTTTAAATCATTAGGTAAAAAGGGAAAAAGCCTGCTTTTCCTAGGAGATAAGGTCTCAAAAGATCTATTGTATGTATCCATTATTATGTATAAAAAAGGAGGCAGCTAAAGCTCTAGATTAGAGAGAAGAGCGGTGACAAAGTAATATTTTAAAAATTCTCCAGTGTTTTAGTGTAATGGGTCTTCTGATATTATGCATGTATCTATAGTTTGATTGCCATGTGTATTAAAAGGCTCGATGTTATAGCGTTAATGGATATAGTTTAAAATCGCTGTAAAAGTTTGGAAAATTCGGCAGATTCACATGGCGCAGCTGTTTGTATATAATATATATAAATCTGTGTGTTAATAAACCTGTGGACATATATAAACTTGTGTATATATATATAAACCTGTGGCGCAACCGATTGCAGGAATATATATACAAAACCTGGTTATGAATACCTTGCCAAGCGTGGGTGAATTGAATTACATGTAATACATAAAGGTTTGTGTATTACTCCAATCAAGTGACGATGGTGGCATATGTTAAAACCAGCACAATTCCCAAATTCTTTTGGCGTGACTATATTAGCGTGGAGAGGGTAGGAACGCGTGGGTTCATTAGTTTGTCTTGACTGTTCGCGTGGAGCACCGAGGTTTTCAAATTGAAAGAGTTTGACTAATAGGACTATCAGAGTATACACGTGGAATGTTATAGTTTTTATCACTGTGTATTATTTTGTATGAATAGTGCTTGTCATGTATTGAGTTGGATCGATTCTCCAATGGATGCGCAGGCTCTTGATAATTTATGTGGGCGTGGACGTGCCGGAGCTGGAGATCTGGTAATTAAAACTCTGTTATGTTCATACTCTGTTCTGAGAGTTAATTAAACCCCAATTTGACTTGACAACCCTGTATGTGAACCGAAGGCTAACTGCGCCGGGACTGAACTACTTGCTAGTCTCAGTTCAAAGGAGGGTTATACAACAGGAAACGGTTATTGAAAAATCGCAAGAAAATTTTTATCATTAGTCCTACCAACAGCGAACAGAGACCTGATTTGGCTTGACGGTGAATCGATCTACTTCTATTATATGCATATTAGTAATGGATAGGGGTTAAAACCTTGGTTGCCAATCATCGAAAGTGACAAGACTGTTTGCTGTCATGAATCGTTGTTTAATATGAGGCCATTCTCATATACAGTGCAGGTGTCTCAGAGGAGTTGAGAGTCATGGCCACATATCCATCGCACAGGAATAGAACTTTGAAAGTCACTTCTTACTGAGGTTGAGCTTGTAGGTGTGTAGTATCAGAGTTTAGTAGAACAATTCGAGTTGAGGGAAAAATTGTGGGCGACTGTTAGGTCGACAACAATTGTGTGGAGGCATTCGATGATTCGGTGAAATTTAGAGCATTTAGATCCTGATGTCGTATCTATCTACGCCAGAGACATCGGCCATATTCTATTCCTTATTATTCGAGGTTTAAGAGCGCCACTGAATTGTGGAGTGGTACGAAGTCTGAAATTGTAATTGCATAGCGGTAAATGTTTGAAGAGTTATTGAAGATCCTGGTTGTGGCAGGCTAGCCCTGCATCATGAGGCATGGGTTCCAATCTCATGGGTCCTCCTAGGCCAGTTGGCCGTGGAGTCTCTTCAGGTTGGCCTACCTAGTGGTGTTATAGTGAAAAGAAGAAGAAAATAAATCCCTTAAAAGTTTCTCTAGTTTGACTCTTATATAAAGGTTAGGTGGACTTATCACCCCTAATTTGACCTTTAGAAAGGGTGAGTGACTTATCTTTTTGGGTGATAGTACATTTCCACCATTGAAGTGGTTTTGTAGTCCATGAACTTGAGAATGAGAGGTGATGAGGTTTGAGGAAATGTAGTAAGGATAGTGTAGAATCCCATTACATTATAATCAATTGGGATAAAATGGCACAAGTGAAAGGCTGATCAAACAAACTATGTTAATTGAGATAACAATGCATTGAATAAGTCTGCAACATATAGTTTCAAAGTTGATGGTGACACTAGTATTTTTAAACTAAAAAATGTAGACACGTTCATGAGAATCCATCGAGGGAAAAATTAAAACTTTATTTTTCAAATTAGCATGTGCTACGAAGAATTTACACTAATCTTAACATTCATTTTGATGTTATTATTCGTTATTTTTTCGCACTGCTCTATGTTGTTTCAATTACTTTAGCCCAATCCAATTCTTCAATTACCAATATTTTCAATAACAATTAATATTTCCAATCATCAAGAGTATTTGAAGATATCACAATAAATGCAATGACAAAGGGGACAATCAACACATCAACAAGAGATACTAGCTTTGGTTGAAGACTAGAGAAAAACCCACTATGGTGAAAAAACTTTGAAAATTCTTCTTCTATTGGATTGTCATAAAATGTTTAGAAGAGATTACAATGAGCCCAATACAAAACCACCCAACAAAAATTAACATAACAATATTCAAAAATATGTTCCTAACATCGATATATAACATAGACAATTGTTCCTGTCTGCGGTCAACTTCGATCAAAAGTAAAAATTTATCCCTAGAGCCCAACTTGAAGGGGAAAGAGTTGTGCATGTGGTTAAGATCTTCTAACCACTCCCTTCAGCCTGTTGGCTAGTGGTTGTAACCAAAATTTTCTTTTGATGTTCCTGCGGTTATGACCCAAAATCCCTAGAACATATGTGAGCTTCAGAGCCTATATTTTCATACCCATGCGAACCTCTTTCCTCAACCAAGCCTCAAATCCATGCAAAGAAATCAATGAAGAAGAGAATAATATGATGTGATGGTAATGTTCAAATGATCTTGAGGTCGCTTGTATTTATAGGCTTCCAAGAGTGACTAATTTCCTATTAGGGTCGACCTATCCAAATGTGCATATGTGGGATTTTCTTCATAAGTACACTTTTCCTTATCCAAATTAAGCACTTCAATAGTAAAAATTAGTCCTCTTTAAAATAGGAATATAGTCCCCTAGTTGGAATTTGTCACTTTGTTTCCAAATTAATACTCACTCTCAGCTAGGGAGAAATTCCGACTGCATAATGTAATAATCATGTGTATCTCATCACTACTCAACTCTATTTGCAGAAAAATTGTCGAATATAAAGAAGAATAATCATTGGGGAGAATTAGCTACCACCCTCTATAATGTTCGGGAGAACATCTTAATCCGAAACAATATCAAGGAGCACATCTCAACCTGAATACACATGGGCTAGAAAAACATCTTCAACCCCATATTGAGAAATAGGTGATATAGGGGAGAACATATCAACCCATCCTATTTCCTATAAATATTCCTAGCAATCACCCTTAAGAGTCATGTGGTATAACACCTTCACCCTAATATGAGATTTGATGACATACCCAACTTACCCAAGGTAACTATCACACACCCCCAAGCCTCCTTAACTAATTGTCCATATAATGAGGGACTATTAGAACAAGTCTGACTCTGGATATGATGCTAACTCTGGTATACTCTACAAAGACAAAGATAGGGGGAGATACCTAACTTATCAAAATAGGCAAGGATCACCCGCACCCTATGGGTGACATATAGGGGTGATACCCTATTTTCAAGAGATCCCTCAACCCTAGGATCCCTCCATCTCAGTTCCACACCCTCGGAGCTCAAACAGGTGGGAAGAGTTGGCTCAGTGTCCTCGATCAGTGATGGCCCTTATTAGGAGGGGTCACATATTTGAGTGCAAGCTTCTCTCTAAAGACCAAGAACATCCCTTTCGGTAAAGCCACTGTGAGAATATCTGCAATCTTCTCATCTGTCAATATGCGATGGAGTCTCATGGCTCCTATATGCATCATATCTCGAATGAAGTAATATTAGATATCTATTTGTTTTAACTTCTCATGAAATATGGGATTCTATGACAGATGGATCCACTCTTGTTATCTCAATATATCATGTTAGTGTCTAGGACATGCTCAAATAGATCTACAAATAGGTTCCTCAACCACACTACTTCATAGCTAGCCATGGTAGCAACAACGTATTTTTTTGCAACAGTAGTCAATGCTAATTTTTTTTGCTTCCTTTTCATCCAAGATATCGTGGTAGATCCAAGGCTAAAACAACATCCATACATACTCTTCTTACCGAAAATGTTTCTTACATTCAGTATCGGTGTATCCATGAAATCGTACATCTCTGAGAGAATATCTCAGACCAAGGGTGATCGTCCTATGCAAATATCTCAAATTGTGTTTGGAAATGATCCAATGTGCATGGAGAGGCTCGTTCATGAATTGAATCAATGTGTTAACTTCATAGAATATGTTCATAAGGTGTTCACTAAGAATGTCATAACGCCAATCAACTTTCTATACTCAGATGGATTCACCAAATTCGGTTCTACAACTTCTCCACATAACTTCTTGAAGTTCATTTCCATTGGTTTGGGTAGGGACTTACATTTTGTGATTCCAAATGTCTCCAACAACTTCATGACATATTTTCCATGTGAAAGGAAAATCTCACTAGGCCTTTGTCACACCTAAATGCCTAGAAAGTAGTGCACGAGTCTAAGGTCCTTCATTTCTATCATGAGGGGCTTTCTACCTGTCAAGAATAGATCGTCAACATATAAAATCAAAATTAACGACATACATTGTACTACCTTGAAGTAGAGGTTAGGATCGACATCGATTCTTATGAATCCCAATTTCACTAAATAATTATCTATGCAAGCATACCATGCTCTAGGGGATTTCTTCAAACCATACAATGCTTTCTTCAACCTACAAACATGTGTCTCTCAATCCTCTATTAAAATCCTTATGGCTTCTTAATGCACACTTCTTCCTATAACATGCCATGGAGGAATGTTGTCTTTACGACTGTTCATCTAATGTAGAGCCCATCCTTGACTTGCGGAAAGATAAATTTTCGAATGAATGGTTGTATATCGAGCTACAGGTGCAAATATGCCATCATAATCTTCTCCATCTTTCTAGGAGAACCCTATGGCTACTAAGCTTGCTTTATATTTCTTAATTTTACCATCAACTCCATGTTTGATCTTGAATACATACTTTGAAGTCACCATGGATTTCCCTTTCTTTCTTCACATGAAATCCCATACGTCATTCTTCATAATTGATTCATATTCTTTGGCCATAGCATCCTTCCATACTTGTTCTTTCACAACTTCTTAAAAGGTGGGAGAATAAACTTTAATCATAATGCTCATGGTTGCAACATATCCCTAGTATCTACATGGCTTATTCCTTTCTCTAAATGTTCTTTGAACAGGAACTCATCTCTCATCAGCCTATAATATTTCACAGAGCCAAAGTGGCCTCTTCCTAGATGGAAATTCACTTGGAGAAGAATTTGAGGGATCCATGGGATCCGTGCGATTATCAACAATGTTTGTCTCAGATTCAAGCATGTAAGTACCATCTAAAATATCAATATCATCACTCTTCTTCTGAAGAGGAGGAGGTGGAGGAATGTCTCTTTATTTCCCAAGGGAAACATCTTCATTGAACGTTACATCCCTATTACTTTCAACCTTAATTTTACCAGGAATATATATTCTAAAAGCTTTAGAATTGTCACAATGCCCAACAAACATACCTTTTCTTCCTATGGATTCCAACTTGTTTCTCTTGTCCTTAGGCACATGAAAATATACAACAAAGCCAAAGATACAGAGATAGCCAACATTGGGATTTCAAATAGTGAACACTTATTTGGTGGTGTTGATGTCCAATGCTTGATGAGGTACCTTGTTTTTAACATGTACGATAACAATTTTTGCTTCTCCCTAAAGGAACTTCAACAAATTTTGATCATGGATGATGCCACGACTACCTTCTACAATAGACCTATTCTTTATTTCATCCATTCCATTTTGTTCAAAAGTATAGAGTACAATTGTCTCTTTCTTCATGCCTTCTTTCTTGAAAAAATAAATGAACTCCTTTAAAATGCACTCTCCACCATTGTTAGACCTGAATATCTTGATTTTCTTCCCTGTTTGATTTTCGACCAAAGCCTTGAACTCCTTGAAACTTTCAAAGGATTCATCATTGTGCTTCAAATAATATATCCATGTCTTTCTTGAGAAGTCATGAGTGAAGGTGATATAGTAGACATGGCCACCAATAAAATGTATGGGCGTTAGACGACATATATCAAAATGAATAAGTTGGACGATATCATTTATATTTTTGTAGCTATAGGGGAATGGTCCTCTTGATTAATTCTACTAGCACAACCTGAACATAATCCATCATGTTGGACTTAAACATTGGGAAAACCAGAGCCCAATTTCTTCAATTTCAGAAGAGCACCATAATGTATATGGCCCAATCTTCCATGCCATAGCTCACATAGATGATTGGTATCAGGGACCAATGCTATAAGAGGTCTACCAATGACTCTATGGAGTCATTCATGTTAGAAAATAATATATTACAGAGAAATGGAACACATAAAATATATTGCAGAAATATAAACATAGAAAACACATAAAAAAAGAGAGACATAGATCTACGTGGTTCACCCAGTTTGGGTTACTTCCACGGAGAAAGAGCCAGTCCTTCCTTTTATATTATCTAAAAAACTGAAGAGATACAACCTATAGAAGATCCGCTATAATTTCCTCTTCACTCTCACACAATCTCCTCTCTACTTCTCACTCAAAATATAGATCTACATAGATGCAACACAATTCCCTCATATATATCGAGGGGTTGTATTCTAGGGAAAAAAACCCCTAAATTAAACATAACTTCTACCATCAGATCTCCACCTAATGAATCACCCAGATTGACTACGAAATTACAACAATTTACAAGGCAATTTTACATCTGTTTTTAGCTTTGGGGGCACTGCCCCCGATCCCCTGCCAAGGGGGGGCTCCCAAAGATCATGGTCGCGCCCTCGGACCCCCCCTGCAATGCAAATATTATGGGCAGCATTGCTGCCACAATACGAATTACGGTCCAATGTTGTGACACCTCTCGATAAAGAAGATAATCATGCTCCACACCAAACAATTCAAATCTTGATTCCAACATAAATGCATGTCTCATAGGTGATCCAATTGGCCAAGTAAGAAACTTTCCCCTCATGAATGCAACCCTCATCCTTTTGCCTTCCAAAGCAGATATTGATACCAAATTCTTCTTAAATCTTAACATATACATCACATCATGGAGAAAACTAGATTCCGTGGAATCCAAATGAAATTTGACAGACCCAAAACCTTTAAAGAGATGAGTACAATTGCCTCCAAGAATAATTTTCAAATTTTACTCCTTCTCTACCAAATTAGAGAGAACTTCCTTATACCTAGAGAAATGATGAGTGGCCCCACTATCAATCATCCAACTATCCCACGAATCCAAATGAGAAGAACTAGTGAGGGAAGAAATAAGAATATGTTTAGATTGATTTGCAACATTACTTCTATACCGGGGGAATCTTGACTTATTTTGAGGACGACGATATTCTTCATGATCACTTGGAGGATCTCTTCTTCTTCTTTCCTCTCTTCTGTTGTTATCATTCCTTTGGTAATCTCTTCTTCTTCGATAACAAAACAAGTCTACGTTTCTTCTAGTATTTTATCATGGACCATTATTCTCCTCAGGGAAATATTGAGCATAGTGGCCTCTCTTATGACAATTGAAACATTCAATGTGCAATGATTCATTGGATCTTCCAAACCTTCTATTTAAATTTCGAGGAGGATATTTCTTGCATTTGATGGACCTCCTTTTGCTTTCTTCTTCTTCTTTTCATGAGTGATGAATGTAGCGGGCTAACCTTATTCACACTTTTCTATCATGCCTCAAGAAACCATCCTTGATTCCTCTTGAGTCAATTTTACAAAAATCTCATCAAATGGCGAAAAAATATTGTTATTTCTTAAATTAGTAATGAGGGTTTCCCAAATAGGATGGAGACCTTTAAGAGTCACAAACACCAATTCCCTGTCAAAAATAGTTTCCCCAAATCTTTGGAATTGTTATCTAGGATGAGATATCCTCATGATGAAGGATTAAAAAGACTCTCTTTTTTTCATAATCATATCTTTGAATTGATATTTCAAGGAGATGAATTCATTCAAGTTGGTAACTTCATACATACCACCTATATTATCATACATGTACTTATACTTCCTCAAATTTCCAACGTATGCAAGTAAATTATTTTGTAAACCATCAGTTATAATTTTCTTTTCTTTTAACTCACCTTTCTTGTGCTTGTTCTTGACAGAAGTGGAACCATTCTCTAGAGGCTTAAGTACTTTTCCTTGAATGTAATCCAAAACATCATTGTTATCAACTATGATATCCAACCTAACTTTCATGCATGCAACAAAATTAGATGCGTCAACCAATCTCTCATGTTTCTTGAAAAAAGAGGAAGACATCTTCACTTGACCAGATAGGCTCCTTAAATTTTCCAAAGATGATTAACCTTTCCAATAGTCAACAATAATTGAAGATAAAACAATAAATGCAGTGACAATGGAGATAATAAACATATCGACAATGGCAACCATATTTAGTCAAAGACCAAGGGAAAACCCACTATGGGGAAATCCCTTTGAAAATTATTATTTTATTACATTGTCATAAAATGTTCAATAGAGAGAAAATGAGCCCAATATAAAACAATTTAGCAAAATGAAATCAACAAAATTCAAAAGTATGTTCCCAACATTGATATATATCAAAGACAATCTTTCCCATCTACGGTCAACTGGAGTCGGAAGTAAAAACTTTTCCCTAAAGCCCAACCGAAAGGAAGAAGAGTTGTGCATGTTGTTGAGACCTTCCAACCACTCCCTTGAGAGTTCTAGTCAGTGGTTGTGACTGAAAAATTCTTTTGATGAACTTGTGGTTATGACCTAGAACCCCTAAAACACGTGCAAGCTTCAGATTCTATATTTCGGACTTTTACAAATTTATTTCCTCAACCAAACCTCAAACATGGGTGAACCAGTTAATGAAGAAGAGAAGAATATGATGTGACATTGATGTACAAATGAGTTTGAGGTCACTTTTATTTATAGGCTTCCAAGAGTGACCAATTTCCTATTAGGGACAACGTGTCCAAATCTGCATATGTGGGATTTTATTCACAAGTACACTTTCCCTTATCCAAAATGAGCACTTAAATAGTCAAAATCAGTCTTCTCAAAAAAAGGAATGTAGTAAAATGATTGGAATTGATAACTGAACTTCTAAATTAACACTCATGGATTTGAATTTCTCTAGTACCATGGCCTTCCATAACTGATTAATGTTGGAATAAAAATGTGTTACAACAACATCTACCATAACTAAATGGATAGCGTTGCAACACCATTTACCCTAACTAGAAAATTTTATATAGAGATTACACTACTTTCAAACATGATAATGAAAAGAAAATAAAGATAGATGGTGTGAACCATAAGACAATATGATTGAAGTAGTGTTTCATAGCCTAAGTTGTAGTTATCCTTACATGCATTTTTATTGTTTGTCACAATATTTATTTATTTGTTGAAATAATATGTAATTAAAATATAATTATTTTCTTCTAAAAATATATAGAGTCAATAACATTTGGTGACATATAACTTTAATAATATTTATGCTCTCTTCAGCTTTAGGACAAAGTCCTATAATATTATTTTTTATAACTCAATGTCCTCGGATTTTATATCAATTTATATTTTGATATACTGTTTTAAATGAAGGCATTTAAATTTAAATAAAATTACCATTATTTATTATTAATATCATTAAGTTTATAAATAACTATATTTAATTACAAAACACACACATACACAGACACAGACACATGTAGATGTAAAGAAGAAGCATCTAATAATAAAGAGAGAAGTTTAGTTAGATATTTTATTCAAATATGGTAAAAGTAGAAATATAATTCCTTTCATACTCACAATGAAATTTATATATGATGGACACACAAAAAAATAAATAGATATATTGTAATACCCATGTTGCAATCACTTTTGCAAGACTTATTGTGTTATGTTTTCTTCCAAATATTTATCTTAAACACAGAATATGAGGTCAAGACTAAAATTGAAATCTTTGAAGTAAAAGTGTAAATATTTATGTTTTGTTATGAATAAATGTTGTTTTTCATAGAAATGTTGTGGAACCAACATGTAAGTGACTATTTTTCTCTATTGTTAGTCACTCTTTCATGTAGTTAGAGTCCCAAATAGTGGAAAAAAGGTGGCAATTATCACAATTGTATCCTCCCATGATCCCCCAAGATTCTAGGAGGAATAACCACCACCAAGTAGCATAGATGGAGAGAGAAGTGATGCTAGGTGCAAGGGGGTAAAGAGGCTTGCAAAAGAGAAATAATATCCTCAATGCTAAGGAAGAGAATCCTTTGAAAGTACTAGGATAAGATATGAAAGAATAAAAATTGAGAAGCACGATGCTTCCAATGTCTTCGTGAAGGATGAGGAAAATAATAGTAGAAAAGAAACAAGTTATCAACAATAGAGAAGATTGGGGCTAAAGGGGAATTAGTTATTTTCAATTCACTGGTTGGAAGGAATGTGCTTCTTCCTACATTGTCTTCAAGTGTTAATATTATTCAAGTAAGTAAAAAGAAGCCTAATTGAATTTGTTTAGTTATCAATGATAATATTTATCATGTATATAGAGAATGTATGTGTTAGCACTCTGTAAGTTACAGAAGAAAATCACAAAAGTAGCCAAAAACCAACTTTGGACGCTGGGATCTAGCCTTTCCAGCTTCACAGAGGGCACTCTCTGTAAGATTTAACCTTGTTGGATTGAATATTAGGCTAGATATGAAATTTAAGGTTTGATTTGTCTTTGAATGGTTGGTTGATAACTAGATTACCATTGGGCTATGGAGTCTGTTACACAAACTATGGATCTATTGCGGCGTTTATAGACAGATCTCATACGCAGGGTAGCCAAATTGAATGGATTCTTTAATGTTTGTAAAATGGGGGAGAAAGAAGAGATTACTATTCACTTTAGATATAGAGCATGGTTACCCGAATTCTATATTTAAAGATCAGAAGGAAACGTTGAAATTATTAGTATTAGTAGCCATGTGCAGAGTGTAGATTTAAACAATTTTTTCTGTTTACTTAGCGATTGAATAATTGAGATTTGGAAAAAAAATATCTGCTATAAACAGAGAAATGTAAACATGTAAGATGATAGATGCACTTCAACAACAACTTGACACAAGAATCCTATGAAAGAGCTCTATGTATTACTGGTAAATCCAATGATGGTTCAACAATATACAATATTGTTCTTCTGTTCAAAAACCAACCCTTGATACTTATGAAGATGAAGTATTTATAAATTAATTTACAAAATATCCAAAGATATTATGCTAAAATAATATCAAATCCCAAAAAATGAATTTATTTAAAAAATATTCTCTTGGAAAAATCTCAATAAAAATTATTACAAACAATATCTACCAAAAACTAGTAGATATTTCCCAAAATATAACTAAGTAATTAGAAGTCCATACTATTTATGTTCTCTTGTTCAAACTATAAAGTGAATTGTTGCTAACTATGGCTATTTCTGCAAAAATCTTGCATAATAAACTAAAGATAAGATAATTTCCCTAATTTTCCTGCCAGAAACCTTGAACTTCTTGTAATTATTATGTATTCAAATATGGAATTTGTTTAGTGACGATTGGAAATATGTTGTTTCTGGGAATTCTGGTGGTGACTGGGCCTTTGAATGAGCAATGTTGTTTGTCCTGCTAGGAGATGTCTGTGTTGCCCTCTTTCTACTGCATTCTATTTGATGACTATGGTGCTGAATATATGCACAACAGGTTGTTGATGTCCTTCTGGAGATCGGATGACTAATTGTTCATTGTCTTATCCATCATCTTTTAAATACTTTGTTGTCACAAAATATTTGGATTTAAATAATATATTTAAATTAACATTTCCAAATATTTAAATGAAATTCATAATTCAGAATTCAAAGTATTTATTAGAATAATCTATAAATCCATCATGTTTTTTAATCCATATACTGTTTCAAAAATCCATGGCTTGTTTTCGAAATCCATGTATTGTTTCTCTTCCCATGGATTTTGAAACCCATGTGTTGTTTTCAAAAGCCATGTACGTTTCTACTTTTACTTTCCTGTGTAAATTTCCTTTTGCTCTTGTAAATATTTGGATGGATTTCCAAAACTATGTGTTGTTTTTTGTAAATCCATGGCTAGTAAAACATTTCTATCTTGAATTTTATCCCTGTAAATACAAAAATATCTTGCTTCTCTGTAAAAACTTATTTTCACTTGTCCTCTTATGTGTAAAACTCGTTTACATGAATCTCCCTATTTTCTTCTCACTATTTTTTCTCACGTGTTCATTACTTTCATGAACATACGATTGCAAAATTTATTTTATTTTCTCTCATGAATTTATTTTCCTGCAAGGATGAATTTACTTTCCATGTAGCTGTAAAATTATTTTACTCCTTTGCCTCTCATTTCATTTCACCCACCTAGCCTTCCATCCCTGAATTTCCTCTAAAATTTGATTCAGCCTCCCATCCACACATCATTGGTTTCGCCTCATCTCTTTCATTTAGCCTCCCATCCACATAGCATTGGTTTCATAATGGCATGAAATTCCCTTCCCACCATATTTATAAAATTCAATTCCCACCATATTTATTAAATTCAAACCAATATAGTTAAAGGAAGCAGTTTAGGGGGAAGGGGTGCGAAAAAGCTAAAATAAATTATTTTTCACTTATGCCTTCTTCTCTTCTTTCTAGTGCAGACTTCAACTTGCTCTTGCTTTTGATCTCAGAATTAGATTTGAGTGCATGATATACTATTGTAAAGATGCGTGATCTGATCCAAACATTTATATGCAAAAATATCCCTAAATCTTAGTACTTTGTATCTCTTTCGAAAGGGAAATGAATACTTAGTGAATTAGAAAAAGGAAAAAATGAATCTTATGATTGTATGTGGCTATTGACAGAAATTATGAATACATGTATATGTCATAGTAAAAAAAGTGAATATACATATTTTATTTTTCACAAAAAAAATTAAATGTACCTCAAATCCACACCAACTTTTTTCCTATTTGTGGAATTACTACTCATATTACTATGATATCCACCATTTTGCATGTACAAGTTATACTATTGAACACATGGTTAAGTTCCTCTTGTATTTATTTCTTTGGGTGTTAACATAACTACCATTGGTTTATACTTCATTATGGTTTAGACTGATCGACTTCCCACTGACCATTTTAGTTTTCCCTCAAGAAAACCTCCCATGTGTACCACATGATTCTCTTGCATCAATTTATTTAATAGTTAATTGTAAATTATTAAGCTGCATACTAAGCACTTGGAAAGCTCATTCATGAACCTTGGATAGCTTATAAGATTTCACCTTAGGATCATAACACGGTTCCCCTTTTAGCATCAACCCTATGATTAACAGTTTGACCTTTAGTGCATACCGTGGACCCTCTTTTCACCATCATAATTATGGTTTATTTTTGGCATACTCCATTGACAATATAATTTCAAAACACTCGCATGAAAATTTAAACCATCAAAAATATGGTTGAACTTTGGCAATAAAGCATTAAGTTTGGGCATGTTCTAACCTGAGGATAGTCACATGGACTTTGCGTTAAGTTTGGGCGTGTTCTAACCTGAGGATAGTCACATGGATTTTCCACGTGGTCGATTACGTGGTAGTCCACCTTGCCTCCTTCATGTGGCCTCAGGTTTTTGGATGTTGGAGATCGTGCGAGGTCATCCAATAGCAAAGATAGTTTAAAGTTATTTTTGATTTCGTTGGTCTATCTTTGCACCATCCTTCTCAAGGTGTCTGTGCTCTACGAGAGATGGAGGAGAGTTTCCTCTCTGATAAGGCTCTATCTGTTCAGTTTACTCTTGTATCTCACTTGTATAACCATCACGATTGTCACACCCTGAGGACGAGGCTCAAATGCGATCCAGGTAGAGATTTGTTTGGTAATTCATGATCCCTCTTTGATTTATATTATTTATTTCACTATTGTCATGTTTTTACTACAAATTTTAATGATTTGGTTTTTGTATGCATGTTTCCCTTCTTATATGTCTTTGCGTTACTCTAGGTTTTAGATCCTATGATCATTCATCCTGTTTCACTATTTTCTCCAGGAACAACTTAACTTCCAAATGTTTTTCTAGTTCTCAATTAGAATTCTTGGGATATGATGACCATTCTTACTCAACACTAGCAAGTATAACTAGGTGGCTCCTTTTCAATGTTGAGCCTCTTAAGTAGTTATTAAGGTTCAACTTACTTCTACTTCTTATTTTATTAAACACATTTTGGTTTCCATTTTGAATAAGTCAAACATTTAATAATACCATGCTCGGTGATCCCAATATCCTTATTGTTGTTTTAGGTATGATTGCGCCTCAAATGGGAATTCAATGACTCTTCTTCACTTAATATTAAGATAATGTCCTTTTTTTTTCTTGCATTATGTTTATGATAGTAAGGGATTTGGTCATTCTTGACCCTTCTCTACAATTGTTGTTTTAAGTAGGTTAATCGGGGTTTTTCAGTGATTATTTCTCAGAATAGGTTATCCAGAGTTTAATACAATGGATTATCTTAAAAAAAAAATTCTTAACATAATTTACTCTATTGTTTACCGGTATATTTCATAGGGTTTCTTAAAGTTTCTCAAAGTTTCTCTTATTTGGCAACGAGCCTTTCTTGAGGATCTTCCTTTTATCGCCAGATAATTAAATGAACTCTTTCTTTGTATATTATAGTGGTTCAAACCTTATGTTATAATTTCACTTTCCATTCATTTCTAGTTAATTTATGCCTTTATTTCCCAGGTCTGATGTCACCATGGTCACTCAGGACTTTATAATAGGTAACCATCCTTAACTTCTCACAAATTTATCTACATTTTTTATTTCAAAAGAAAAGTGTCTCCCTCTGAATTATTACATTGATCTTTGGATTTTTACAGGTTTATCTATTCCCTCTCACTGTCCACTTTGGGGAATTATCTTGATCTTAACATAAAGTATTTTAAATGTCACTAATCTTCTCTGGACCCCTCTATAGAGTCCTTTTTGGCCAAAAAGGAGTTACCCTTCAGTAGTTGGCTTTTGTTCGACCAACGCAATTGTTAATTTTCTATATCCTCTAACTCAAGTTTCGTATATTTGCATTCTTCTTAAGTGTCCATATTTGGATAGCTCTATGAAAATTCATATATATTTTGTTCTGAAATTAATACAGTTGTTTGTAATTGTTTGTCTTATCTACTGAGCACCCTTATTGTATCCATTCAAGTATGCTTATGAAAGAATGTTGATTCTCGTTGAATTATGAATATAGTCACGGGATTGCAATGAATAGTTTTATTATTATTTTGGCCATCTTTATGTTTGCTTTACATGTTTTTTTTATATATTCTAAAAAAAAATTCATAACCTAAATATCACTCACATGGGTTTTCTTGCTAAGTTGTATATCATTGGTTTTATACTTCTATACATGCATAGAAAATTACTTAGGATATTAATTGGGTTATTCCATCCTTTACAAAATTTGGTGTGTAGATAATTGATATGAATTCCATAAGTCATAAAATAATTTCCATATTATATTTTCTTGTTTAATATAGGAATATAATGCCATAGAATTATGTTTATTACACCACCTATACATAATAATAAAGTCTTTCTGAGTGAATCCAGACATTTATTTTCCCACATTGATTCTTGAACCTATATAACCAAACATTAATAGACAGAAATTAACAAACTACTAGAGTGTGAAGATTGTTGATGGGTTTCTTAATAAGTTATTAAATAGTTTTTATTTTATATTTCCTAATAATTAAGATTACAACTTACGGAAACCCTCTTTTCCATGTTTCCTCACCTTATAAGTACAACATACTTATCAACACCTATTCATTCCTATACTCAAATAGTTGATAATTTCCTTCTTTATTACCTCTGATAACATGCTACATGTGTCCATTTAAAATTTTATATATTATATTGATTGATAGCATAATTCCACCCTAAGATATTGCATGCCTTATATAAGTTCACCTTCAACCTAAATTGTCTATCATAGAGAGACCATTAATTATGTTTTTCTTCTGGAATAATATTATACTCATAAATACATTAACTAATAATTCTACCCTAAGATATTGCATGCCTTATATAAGTTCACCTTCAACCTAAATTGTCTATCATAGAGAGACCATTAATTATGTTTTTCTTCTGGAATAATATTATACTCATAAATACATTAACTAAAGTCTATTGGAATCCTTTGAGATTAAAAAGAGGATTATGGTAAAAAGATTGCATTTATTAACATAGACCTACTTATATGCTTGACTATTTCCTTAATTACATATCCATATCAAAAAAACAAAAGGTCGCTTATGAATTACATATCCATATCAAAAAACAAAAAGTCGCTTATGACCGTGTCATGGAATCCGTTAAGCTGACCGTGTCATGGAATCCATTAACCTTACGGTAACTCATTAGTTTAATTTGTCAACATAATATTTATCTGTATACAGATTAAACATTTATTATAAGTAATTAGAAACAATCATAACAAGATCCATACATATATAAACAATTACTATAGTTAAACCAGTGAAAACGGAATAAAAGCATTTACTAAGTGTTTAAACAAAAATAATGACTTGTCTGACGAGCAATAGTTTTCTCGGGAATGCTATAGGAAATGGCATGCTCCTCCAAACTAATGAGTTTCTCAACAAGAAAATCCCGCTCAAGATCAGGCTCCTTGTTTCGATCTTGGTTTCCCCACAACTAAATTTGTCCAAACTATTAGTGGTATTTATTATTTTTTTCCCAACAGTTTTTACCTGTCCTGCTCTAAAGGTCTAACCACATTCTTTTCTAGGCTTTTCTATATTTTAAAGATAAGGAAAATCATTTATTTTTCCTTCATAATAATTCCTTTATCTCTAATTATGTAGTTTCTTTCATGGAAATATTTTTCCAGGGAATTTCGGGAAAACTTGGGAAGGTTTAATTGAACTTAATTACTTAACAAATTATTGGACAACAAGGAAGCCCAAAATACTCATGTACTATTTATGATGACATTTCCAAGGGAAAAGAAACATTTATTTTTTAATGTAAAATTTATTTACATAAGTCAATTTGACAAAGGCCCCACATCCAACATTTCCACTTCAATATTTACAAGAATATCACAATAATAAAGTATGCAAAGGAAATTGCACCATGTGTATCATAGAAAATATTAATGTATGTTATCCATGATTGAAAGCTATTATGAAGAGATAACAACTCTACGAAATTCTATTGCATTTAATAATACCTGGTGCCCAAGAATATTCTGAAGAAGTAGTTACATGAATTCACTAGTGTAGGTACCCAAATTATCTACCTTATCTGCACTAAGTTTATTGGAAGAGAATTTGAATTTTGACTACAATAAAGAAGCTTAAAGAGAGGAGTTATTATTGGGAAATTGAGAGACTATAGACTAAAGGATAATGTATGTTAAAAAAATCAGATACTAAGTTAATTAAAAGAACAACCAAGCATTTTAGTCTATAAGTCCTAATTAGGTAAGCCATAGTATAAAAGAAAAATTAAATAAATAAAATACACATAATAACCTAGTATATTCCAGTCACTTACTTCATGCATATAGATTATTCAAGCATAACTTATGGGTTTAACAACCCCAATTTCAAAAAAAATAATACATTGTATTTTGAAATACAAACAACTCCAAAAAAAATTTATATGAGGATATTTTGGAGTCAAAACTAACATAAAATTGTCTAAAATACAAAATGTTACTTTTGGAGAATAATTATTAAACTAGCTGCAAATCTCAAGGCTGAGTATGATAAATATTATTTCCAATAAGACCTATACCAGTAGCCATAATCTCTATCAATCAACTTCAACCTCCATTTCATTATATACCTTTGAATGAGAAGGTAATATTAAGAAAGTGCTTACATTGAAAGAAAAAGTTATTGTTCCATACTGAAAATTCTCGGTTAGGGTCTTCACTCTTGAATAACAACATGCTATAGGTAAATGATGATATTTTGTTGGAAACCTCACTATAGAACTCATAGATTTAAAACAAAATAAATGAATAACAAAACTTAATAACAAAAACCTACTCTAAAGGGATCAAGTCATTGAAGCCATGAATGACTTATTGAGAGCATATAGGGTGAAGGACTGATGCAGGAGAATCCAGCTCACAGTCATGAGGCAGAAAGACTCCAACCAGGTTCACGAGCGGGACACTGAATTGTTAAATTCTGCTGAAGATAATTTTTTTTTTTTTACTTTATTTTACAAGTCAGGAACAGTTAGATGGTTTACTTTTCCAGTTAGGATTACTGTTAGTTTCATTGTCGATTTAAGGGTAGTTTCTGTAATTAGTAAAAATAACTCTTAACTGTTTTTACAAGTCTTAAAATATTCAAACAATTATGGTTACAAATAGGAACAAAAGTATGTAACTGTCTTTGTAACAGAAAGAAACAAACTGCAAGCCTCAACTGAAGACAAAGGCTATAAAAGCAAAACATACATGTAAAGAAGGGGTCTTTTTTTCAAGTAGAGAACAAGTTGAGTAATTGAAGAACAGAATTACCAAAGCATTCAAAAGTACCAGAGAATTACTGTCCATCTATATTAATTCCTAAATTATTGATTTGATCTCTCATATGTAATTAACAAGATTTTATATTTCTGTAAACTAAACGTAATATTATGATTGCTGTATGAGTATGAACTGTATTCGAAATCGTTACCAAACAAGCACACAAAGATATAGTTGAAGAAGCACAGTTACGCAATCGAGACCAGCAAGCAAGTAAAGAGTCCAGTAAAAGAATCAAACGCCAACGACGTAACAAAAACACAAGCGAAGGCTACAGGTACCAAATAACTCATTCCTTTTCCTTTCATAAGAAAACAATTTACATTTGTATTTCCCAGAAACATTACGGCATAGTCGAAAACGAAAGAGTCGAGGTCCCTTAAAGATTACAGAGACTGATACAGTCAAAACCAGATCAAAATTTGCTCAGCCACTATAGACAGGCAACGAAAAACAAAACCCTCATTAGGGTTTGACTACAGGCACAAGATAAGGGTTTGTTGAAGCCGCGTTGCAGCCCAGTTAACTCATCCCAGAAAGACGATGGTGGACATGAATCCCACCAGACTCAAATAATAAAACAACAAGTGAACCATATACAGAACAGAGACCTCGAGACAGACGAGCAATATAGGTTCCAGGCCTACCCATTTTCACGCCATCGAACATTCTTGAAGACGGAGACGTGCGCCCTCCAGGCCACTATAGAAGACCTGCAACCAAACAAGCAAGAGTAAGTTGGAGTTCAATAGAACCGGAAGGGACGAAAACCCTTGACAGAAAACAAAACCAGCGTTATAAAAATTAAAGGGAAAAGGGAAAGAAACCCTCACCTGGAGACTGCGTGAGGAGGAACCATATATTCGAACCAGAGAATGCCATAGTGAACTGGAGACCAGAGGAGCAGTTTGGTTTAGACCCAGAACAAAAAGAGAGCAAACATTGAATCAGAGAATGAGTATTTACCTGTAGCAGAGGTTGAATGAACTTTGCCATTGTTCCTGTCCGAACAGCATAGCATTACTAGCAAGTTCATAACCAAGAATCACTATCAAAACATATACGAAAGCAAAGGACCAGAAGACTAACAGTACACGCAGGAATGGAATAGCAAAAGCCAAATACCAGTGTTAAAACAACCCAAATCCGAACCAGACTTCTTTACAGGCAACCAACAGTTACAGCAAATACGACCAGGACGAAGAACTTGAATTCATTTATTAAAAACAGAGTAACAGAGTGGGTAAACAACTTACCAAAGTTTGCAGAGAAAACCCAGTGTCGAATACAGTCGATGCATACAGGTGGAAAAATAGTCAAACGTGCAGAGAAAGCCTCCACCCATAACCAGAGCAAGCATAAAATCAACCCACAGCCATGAGACCGTGATTCAGAACCAACAGAAGCCAGATACAACACCCTCGACATACTTTCATCATGCAGAGCTCGAAACCCTCATAACCAACGGCAAGAATGACAAAGAACAATCGAGAAATCGATTAAGGGTTAGGGTAACACCGTTTACCAAGGCAGAAGGACTGCACATTTACTCTCGCAGTTAATGCCCAGCTACTAGCTACTGAACGCGGGAAAAACAAATGCCACATACAACCGCCACGTAAACGTCCAAGTGTAACATTGAAAGTGTAAAGGGTTACGCCAAGTGGGCTGGGTCCCATCAAGGACTTAAGGATTATTTAAGATTATAGGTTTTAAATTGAGAACATAAGCATAAAATAATATCACGTATCAATACTTGGTAAAAACTTTGGTGTCCATGACAAATGTTTGGCATCATGCTGAAAAAGATTAAATAAACATAGTTGATGTTTCTTTCAAAAAATCCTAAAAGGGAATTAACAAGAAGGAACCCTTAACATTTAAAAAATAATGGGTTGAAAGTGGGAATTACAACAATAAATGGCAAAGAGGAGGGATTTACTGGTGTGCATCTTTTGTTTATGAACACAGTATTTTTGAAAACTTATATCATAATAACAACAACAATTGAGAGTAAGGGTCATAACCCCCTTTCTAACAACTGAATTAAGCCATCATACGAATTGAGAGAAAATAATAATAAGAAGATACAAAACCATAATAACAAAAAACAAAAAGAAATACAAAGAAGAGAATTAGGTTTCTATACCTAAACTTGCATTCTTTGTTCTCGTAGTGAGCTGTGATGATGAATCAACACAAGCCATTTTCATTTAATGAAACCATTGCATAGAAACTCTAAAATTAAATTGAAATGGAAAAGTTGTATCTAAACCCTCGAAGATGTAAAACAAGTAAATCCTCTTAATAATAAATATGAATGCAATATTTAATTTATGTTGGAATTCAGGCACAACAAACTTAAATAAAACACACAGCAGAATTAACACAACATTCAATCAAGCACATAAAAGACAGTTTTTAACGTGGTTCACCCAACCAATCTGGGCTACATCCACCAAACATAGGCATCAGGAATATATTAATCAAATTAGGAGATTACATCATGAAATCCTCACACTCTCTCCCAGCTATCTGTATGACAACCTATTTTATAGCAGAGAGAACCTAACTGCTCTCACATCAAATTTAGGATGCATTAATTTGCTCCCAACAACCTGGAGATAATCCAGCAACAGATTTTCTACTGTTGTCACCTACAGAGATTTCTGCCTATTTCAGTTCAAACAGAAAATCTCAACAATCTCTACCTTGACAACAATTCGCCTGATGCCCTGTTATTATTATTTTATCTTTTCTGCAAGCCAAGAGACAAACAGCAGCGTAGCTTCTCCAACAAAACTGGTTTCGTGAACATGTCTGCACATTTCTCCTTTGTATGCACCTTTTCAAGAGAGACTCCCCTTTCAGTGATAACCTGTCTTACAAAATGGTACTTAATTGGAATATGCTTTTATTTACTATGATAGGCCGAATTCTTAGCCAAATGTATTGCACTTTGACTATCACAAAGTAACCTGATGTTGTCCTGTAACCTACCAAACTCACCAAGCAAACCTTTCAACCAAACCGCCTCTTTGCAAGAATGAGAAGCAGCAATGTATTCTGCTTCAGTAGTGGACAAAGCAACAATGTTCTGTAGCTTTGACATCCAGCAGATAGCTCCACCTGCAAGAGTAAATACGTACCCTGAAGTTGACCTTCCCTTATCCAAATCACCTGCAAAATCGGAATCAACATATCCACAAACAAATTCACTACTCTTATTGTAAGAAATACAATAACTACTTGTGCCTCTCAAATACCGAAGCACCCATTTCACTACTGACTAGTGTTCTTTACCCGGATTTGCCATGTACCTGCTGACAACCCCAACTGCATGTGAAATATCTGGTCGAGTACAAACCATCGCATACATTAAACACCCTACTACATTGGCATATGGAATTCGAGACATATAATCCTTTTCTTCATCTGTATTAGGACATAAACTCGAAGAAAGCTTAAAATGGGAAGCTAAAGGGACTGAAACAGGCTTCACATTATCCATACCAAACCTCAAAAGTATTTTCTCAATATACTTTTGTTGTGATAGCCACAACTTACCATTGCTCCTGTCTCTGTAAATCTCCATGCCCAATATCTATCTTGCTGCTCCTAGATCTTTCATATCAAATGTCCTTGCCATCTGAGCCTTCAACCTGTTGATTTCTTCTATGCTTTTGCTTGCTAAAAGCATATCGTCAACATACAATACCAAGATAATGAATATGCCATTATTCAACTGTTTAAAATAAACACAATGATCATATTCACTTCTAACATATGTCTGACTCAACATGAAAGAATCAAACTTCTTATACCACTGCCGAGGCGACTGCTTCAGGCCATATAATGACTTCTTGAGCCTGCAGACAAATTTCTCATTGCGATGCTGAACAAACCCTTCCGGTTGTTCCATATATATTTCTCATCTAAATCACCATGTAGAAATGCAATAACATCTAATTGCTGCAACTCTAAATAAAGCAAAGCCACTAATGCTAACACTATTCTAATTGAAACAATTTTAACCACTGGTGAAAAAATCTCATGAAAGTCAATACCGGCTTTCTGAGAAAACCCTTTTGCAACCAGTCGCACTTTGTACCTGTCTTCCGTATCATTCACACCCCGTTTCAGCTTGAAAACCCATTTACACCCCACAGTTTTCCTGTCTTTTGGAAGCTCAACCAGATCCCATGTGCCGTTCTTACTCAAGGCCATCATTTCGTCCTTCATGGCTGCTTTCCACTTGTCACTATTCGAACCTTCTATTGCTTCCTGATAGCACAGAGATTCATTATCATTAGCAGTAAATGCAACTGAAGTAACATAATCATCATACCTTCTCGGTGGCCGTTTGATTCTTGTCGACCTCCTTAAGGATGTTTCTAGTGCTTCCTCGATTGGCTGACTACCATCTGTAGGAACTTCTTGATGATCAGTATCTAAGACCTATTCATGATCTAAACCTAAACCCTGTTCATGTTCTGATTCTGAAACCTGTTCAATACTAGTATCTGAACTATGGTCGTTATGACTATCATTAGAAAAGCTGTCAAACTGAATATGCTGGAAATCAGATACATCATCCTGTTTCAATCTTCTATCTACATCTAACTGTACAAGAGAGGATTCATTAAACCTTACATCTCTGTTGATGATGATTTTGCGGGTAGTAGGATCCCACAATCTAAATCCCTTTGTTCCATCACCATACCCAACAAAGATATACCTTTTCGATTTCGGATCTAATTTAGTTCGTTGATGTTTAGGCACTAGAGCATATGCATCACAACCAAACACTCTGAGTTTAGAATAGTCACAAGGGTGTCCTGTCCATACCTCTTGCGGAACCTTGCAGTCTATTGCCGTTGATGGAGATCGGTTTATCACATAACAAGCAGTTGCCACTGCTTTCGTCCACAACTCCTTTTGCAACCCGGCGTTACTCAACATACTCCTTGCTCTCTCTACAAGAGTCTTGTTCATGCGTTCAGCAACTCCATTTTGCTGAGGAGTATAAACCGTGGTCTTATGTCTCTCGATCCCTGCATCCTTGCACTAGCTGTCAAACTCCTTGGAAGTAAACTCACCACCATTGTCAGTTCTTAAACATTTTATTGTTCTGCCAGTGCTGTTTTCTACCAATGCTCTAAACTGCTTGAAAACTGAAAAAAACATCAGACTTTCTTTTCAACATGTAGACCCAAACCTTCCTAGAAAAGTCATCAATGAATGATACAAAATAAGATGAACCACCATATGAGGTTGTAGGGGCTAGTCCCCAAACATCTGAATGGATATAATCAAGTATGCCTTTACTAGTATGTTTGCCTGTTTTAAAATTTTGTTTACTTTGTTTACCAAATAGACAATGCTTACAGAAATCTAATTTTTCAGACTTCGAATTTGGAAGTAACTTGAGATCAGCCAAAATTTTCAACCCTCTTTCACTCATATGCCCCAATCTTTGATGCCACAAGTGAATGGAACTACTGTCATGTTCAGACACAGTAGACACAAAATCTGACCTTGTACCTCCATCTAACTGAAATAGATTTCCTACTTTCTTAACTTTCATAACTAGTAAGATGCCTTTGTAAATTTTCAGTACTCCACCTTGAATTACAGTTTTATATCCATTTGAATCAAGTGCTCCTAATGAAATCAAGTTTTTTCTTAAACCTGGTACATGCCTCACATCAGTTAATATTCTAGTTGTCCCATCAAACATTTGTAGTTGTATGCTCCCAATCCCAACAATATTACATGTTACATCATTACCCATGTATACAACACCATCATTAATTGATTTATATTCTTCAAACCATTCTTTATGGATACACATGTGGTTTGATGCACCAGAATCTAACAACCAATGTCGACCATGATTTGACACATTAACTGATAATACTTCATCACTCATACCTGAACCAGATGCCGAACCTGTATCTGTCATATTCACCTCCTTTTTCTCTATCGAAGACTCTGCTTTTGAAGTTTGTTGCCGTCGCTTCCAGCAGTCCTTCTTTAAACGCCCTATTTTTCCACAAAACCAACACTTTAGCTTACTCTTCTTCCCTTTTGACTTTGAACGTGAGTCGCTCGGATTCCTAGGGCGTCTTTCTTTCGAACGACCTCTAACCATCATAGCTTCTGATGTAGAGGTTTCAGAATGCGACTTCCTCCTTGTTTCTTCCGATAATAAGGATTCCACTACATCATCAAACTAAATAGTTTCTGATGAACTAAGACTTATAGAAGTAACAAAATGATCCCATGACTCGGGCAACGAGCACAATAAAGTAATAGCTTTATCCTCGGATGGAATTTTTACTTCTATACTTTGTAATTGCACAAGAAGAGTATTAAAAGCATTTAAATGATCAGCAATTGATGTACCTTCCTTCATTCGCAAAC
>APFE030516883.1:83318-105435 GCA_000404065.3 Pinus taeda | reverse complement strand
ATAATTCTACCCTAAGATATTGCATGCCTTATATAAGTTCACCTTCAACCTAAATTGTCTATCATAGAGAGACCATTAATTATGTTTTTCTTCTGGAATAATATTATACTCATAAATACATTAACTAAAGTCTATTGGAATCCTTTGAGATTAAAAAGAGGATTATGGTAAAAAGATTGCATTTATTAACATAGACCTACTTATATGCTTGACTATTTCCTTAATTACATATCCATATCAAAAAAACAAAAGGTCGCTTATGAATTACATATCCATATCAAAAAACAAAAAGTCGCTTATGACCGTGTCATGGAATCCGTTAAGCTGACCGTGTCATGGAATCCATTAACCTTACGGTAACTCATTAGTTTAATTTGTCAACATAATATTTATCTGTATACAGATTAAACATTTATTATAAGTAATTAGAAACAATCATAACAAGATCCATACATATATAAACAATTACTATAGTTAAACCAGTGAAAACGGAATAAAAGCATTTACTAAGTGTTTAAACAAAAATAATGACTTGTCTGACGAGCAATAGTTTTCTCGGGAATGCTATAGGAAATGGCATGCTCCTCCAAACTAATGAGTTTCTCAACAAGAAAATCCCGCTCAAGATCAGGCTCCTTGTTTCGATCTTGGTTTCCCCACAACTAAATTTGTCCAAACTATTAGTGGTATTTATTATTTTTTTCCCAACAGTTTTTACCTGTCCTGCTCTAAAGGTCTAACCACATTCTTTTCTAGGCTTTTCTATATTTTAAAGATAAGGAAAATCATTTATTTTTCCTTCATAATAATTCCTTTATCTCTAATTATGTAGTTTCTTTCATGGAAATATTTTTCCAGGGAATTTCGGGAAAACTTGGGAAGGTTTAATTGAACTTAATTACTTAACAAATTATTGGACAACAAGGAAGCCCAAAATACTCATGTACTATTTATGATGACATTTCCAAGGGAAAAGAAACATTTATTTTTTAATGTAAAATTTATTTACATAAGTCAATTTGACAAAGGCCCCACATCCAACATTTCCACTTCAATATTTACAAGAATATCACAATAATAAAGTATGCAAAGGAAATTGCACCATGTGTATCATAGAAAATATTAATGTATGTTATCCATGATTGAAAGCTATTATGAAGAGATAACAACTCTACGAAATTCTATTGCATTTAATAATACCTGGTGCCCAAGAATATTCTGAAGAAGTAGTTACATGAATTCACTAGTGTAGGTACCCAAATTATCTACCTTATCTGCACTAAGTTTATTGGAAGAGAATTTGAATTTTGACTACAATAAAGAAGCTTAAAGAGAGGAGTTATTATTGGGAAATTGAGAGACTATAGACTAAAGGATAATGTATGTTAAAAAAATCAGATACTAAGTTAATTAAAAGAACAACCAAGCATTTTAGTCTATAAGTCCTAATTAGGTAAGCCATAGTATAAAAGAAAAATTAAATAAATAAAATACACATAATAACCTAGTATATTCCAGTCACTTACTTCATGCATATAGATTATTCAAGCATAACTTATGGGTTTAACAACCCCAATTTCAAAAAAAATAATACATTGTATTTTGAAATACAAACAACTCCAAAAAAAATTTATATGAGGATATTTTGGAGTCAAAACTAACATAAAATTGTCTAAAATACAAAATGTTACTTTTGGAGAATAATTATTAAACTAGCTGCAAATCTCAAGGCTGAGTATGATAAATATTATTTCCAATAAGACCTATACCAGTAGCCATAATCTCTATCAATCAACTTCAACCTCCATTTCATTATATACCTTTGAATGAGAAGGTAATATTAAGAAAGTGCTTACATTGAAAGAAAAAGTTATTGTTCCATACTGAAAATTCTCGGTTAGGGTCTTCACTCTTGAATAACAACATGCTATAGGTAAATGATGATATTTTGTTGGAAACCTCACTATAGAACTCATAGATTTAAAACAAAATAAATGAATAACAAAACTTAATAACAAAAACCTACTCTAAAGGGATCAAGTCATTGAAGCCATGAATGACTTATTGAGAGCATATAGGGTGAAGGACTGATGCAGGAGAATCCAGCTCACAGTCATGAGGCAGAAAGACTCCAACCAGGTTCACGAGCGGGACACTGAATTGTTAAATTCTGCTGAAGATAATTTTTTTTTTTTTACTTTATTTTACAAGTCAGGAACAGTTAGATGGTTTACTTTTCCAGTTAGGATTACTGTTAGTTTCATTGTCGATTTAAGGGTAGTTTCTGTAATTAGTAAAAATAACTCTTAACTGTTTTTACAAGTCTTAAAATATTCAAACAATTATGGTTACAAATAGGAACAAAAGTATGTAACTGTCTTTGTAACAGAAAGAAACAAACTGCAAGCCTCAACTGAAGACAAAGGCTATAAAAGCAAAACATACATGTAAAGAAGGGGTCTTTTTTTCAAGTAGAGAACAAGTTGAGTAATTGAAGAACAGAATTACCAAAGCATTCAAAAGTACCAGAGAATTACTGTCCATCTATATTAATTCCTAAATTATTGATTTGATCTCTCATATGTAATTAACAAGATTTTATATTTCTGTAAACTAAACGTAATATTATGATTGCTGTATGAGTATGAACTGTATTCGAAATCGTTACCAAACAAGCACACAAAGATATAGTTGAAGAAGCACAGTTACGCAATCGAGACCAGCAAGCAAGTAAAGAGTCCAGTAAAAGAATCAAACGCCAACGACGTAACAAAAACACAAGCGAAGGCTACAGGTACCAAATAACTCATTCCTTTTCCTTTCATAAGAAAACAATTTACATTTGTATTTCCCAGAAACATTACGGCATAGTCGAAAACGAAAGAGTCGAGGTCCCTTAAAGATTACAGAGACTGATACAGTCAAAACCAGATCAAAATTTGCTCAGCCACTATAGACAGGCAACGAAAAACAAAACCCTCATTAGGGTTTGACTACAGGCACAAGATAAGGGTTTGTTGAAGCCGCGTTGCAGCCCAGTTAACTCATCCCAGAAAGACGATGGTGGACATGAATCCCACCAGACTCAAATAATAAAACAACAAGTGAACCATATACAGAACAGAGACCTCGAGACAGACGAGCAATATAGGTTCCAGGCCTACCCATTTTCACGCCATCGAACATTCTTGAAGACGGAGACGTGCGCCCTCCAGGCCACTATAGAAGACCTGCAACCAAACAAGCAAGAGTAAGTTGGAGTTCAATAGAACCGGAAGGGACGAAAACCCTTGACAGAAAACAAAACCAGCGTTATAAAAATTAAAGGGAAAAGGGAAAGAAACCCTCACCTGGAGACTGCGTGAGGAGGAACCATATATTCGAACCAGAGAATGCCATAGTGAACTGGAGACCAGAGGAGCAGTTTGGTTTAGACCCAGAACAAAAAGAGAGCAAACATTGAATCAGAGAATGAGTATTTACCTGTAGCAGAGGTTGAATGAACTTTGCCATTGTTCCTGTCCGAACAGCATAGCATTACTAGCAAGTTCATAACCAAGAATCACTATCAAAACATATACGAAAGCAAAGGACCAGAAGACTAACAGTACACGCAGGAATGGAATAGCAAAAGCCAAATACCAGTGTTAAAACAACCCAAATCCGAACCAGACTTCTTTACAGGCAACCAACAGTTACAGCAAATACGACCAGGACGAAGAACTTGAATTCATTTATTAAAAACAGAGTAACAGAGTGGGTAAACAACTTACCAAAGTTTGCAGAGAAAACCCAGTGTCGAATACAGTCGATGCATACAGGTGGAAAAATAGTCAAACGTGCAGAGAAAGCCTCCACCCATAACCAGAGCAAGCATAAAATCAACCCACAGCCATGAGACCGTGATTCAGAACCAACAGAAGCCAGATACAACACCCTCGACATACTTTCATCATGCAGAGCTCGAAACCCTCATAACCAACGGCAAGAATGACAAAGAACAATCGAGAAATCGATTAAGGGTTAGGGTAACACCGTTTACCAAGGCAGAAGGACTGCACATTTACTCTCGCAGTTAATGCCCAGCTACTAGCTACTGAACGCGGGAAAAACAAATGCCACATACAACCGCCACGTAAACGTCCAAGTGTAACATTGAAAGTGTAAAGGGTTACGCCAAGTGGGCTGGGTCCCATCAAGGACTTAAGGATTATTTAAGATTATAGGTTTTAAATTGAGAACATAAGCATAAAATAATATCACGTATCAATACTTGGTAAAAACTTTGGTGTCCATGACAAATGTTTGGCATCATGCTGAAAAAGATTAAATAAACATAGTTGATGTTTCTTTCAAAAAATCCTAAAAGGGAATTAACAAGAAGGAACCCTTAACATTTAAAAAATAATGGGTTGAAAGTGGGAATTACAACAATAAATGGCAAAGAGGAGGGATTTACTGGTGTGCATCTTTTGTTTATGAACACAGTATTTTTGAAAACTTATATCATAATAACAACAACAATTGAGAGTAAGGGTCATAACCCCCTTTCTAACAACTGAATTAAGCCATCATACGAATTGAGAGAAAATAATAATAAGAAGATACAAAACCATAATAACAAAAAACAAAAAGAAATACAAAGAAGAGAATTAGGTTTCTATACCTAAACTTGCATTCTTTGTTCTCGTAGTGAGCTGTGATGATGAATCAACACAAGCCATTTTCATTTAATGAAACCATTGCATAGAAACTCTAAAATTAAATTGAAATGGAAAAGTTGTATCTAAACCCTCGAAGATGTAAAACAAGTAAATCCTCTTAATAATAAATATGAATGCAAAATTTACACATAAAATCTAAGAAAAAGGTTAAGGGAAAGTGTAATATTTGTGAACACTAAGAATATTTGAAAAGATTCTTGATCGACCTAAAAAACCCCAATGAAATTGTGGTCACCAAAGTGTTCCTCATGAATTCCTGGAAGTATTCAATAAAAACCATTGACAACACAAATAATACAATACGTATCAGTGAAATGATGAACTCACTTTCAACTTGAATCTCGATGCACATGTGTAAGGACTAAATGGGAGTCATGCTTTGTTAAAGCATAACCATCACTTACGAAAGAATCCAAGCTTTGTAAACCCCAGTTTTGTGCCATGTAAATATGACACTAAAGAGAAGGAACAATGCAAATGAAAAGCCTAAGAGGGTAATCAATGCCTTTGACTAATCACCAAGTCATCAGAAACTGTTCAATCACCTTGTGCCCTCTAAAGTTTCCATTTGTGACCTTAGTAGGGATGGGTTAGAACCCTAGTGTGCATGCTTGACACAAGATGAAAGGACCTAAGACAATGTAACTCCATGTATGACTTGTAAAAGGGGGTCCTATATGATCGAATAATTCAAATAAAAATTCATTAGAATTAGAGGTTATGGACCTGGTGGAGTGGTTCGTTAACATGTGAGATGAGAGATTGGTGGTTGTATGATTTATAAAGTAAATGGTGACAAATATTAAATTCAAATAAACATGGGGCTAATAGAAGTATTTTCCTTCATAATAACAAACATTTTTATTCATTAAGGAAAAAGTCGCTACCACGTCGTGCTGGTGGTAACGTGGATAGTGAAATATATTTAAGATTTTAAGGAGGAACCTAAGGATAAGGGCTCAAGTTCCATCATGAGTGTCAATTGGAAACACTTATACAACGTTAAAATGTATAAAATCTATATTTTATTGAGAAGACCTTACTTAAAATATTATAATCTATACTTTGTGTGTTTATTGAGAAGTTTGTTTTTAAAGTTAGGATTTCAAACCAGACGGGAAAGTTCTCCTCTATTCATGAGTGTAAATTGGAAACACTTATAAAACCCTACTTAACAAATAATAAACTTTGGGTTTATTGAGGAGAATTTTTTAATCGCCAAGACACAAGGTGTTCAATTAGGTGACAATAGGAGGCCAAAATAGGTAAAGTTTTTATAGAAATATTGGGTAAATGTGTGCAAATAGAGAATGACTATTGATTAGGAACAACTTTGTTATAATTGTACCAATGTAGGTATCCAAATAATGAGAACAAATATTTTTTTAGTGTGTAATATATATATATGAGAGAAGTTTATATTTCAAGAAATTAAATATTTCTAAACAATAGATGTCCAATGAAAATAGATATATGTTAATTAAAAACAAAATTATAAAATAATTATAAAAGGGAAGAAAAACATATAAAAAAAATATCGAAAAACTCTTGATTTTTTTTGTTAACATTGCAAATGAATATAAAAAAAAATGGTAAGTTAATATAAAGTGAATAATATGTTGGCACAATTTAATATAAAATTAGTGATACATTGATAATAATGAATATTTAAATGTAAATTTTTAATATGGTTTAATAAAAAAAATATGTCACAATTAATTAATATTATGTTAAAAGTTAACATAAACTATCCAACTTTCTTATAAACGTAAATAATGAAATTATAAAACATAAGTTTTCAAATAATTATAGATTGATAGATTGGATGAATAATTGTCCTGCTAAAGTAATACAATTGTCTCAATTCCCAAAAAAAACTATAAACTGATAGATAGATAGTAGTTTTATTCTAATTGAACATGTCTGCAATGCATAAATATTCTTTGTAATATATTCTCTTCTAATTCCGCCGCACAAGCTTATCATGCTATTGATTTCAAAATATATATTTGCTTAGGACATTTATGTCAACGAATCAAGCAAACATGAATTGCAAAAAGTGTTTTTGATTATAGATTTGCTTAGTTAATGAGTTTATTGCATCCACATGTGTGATGTGAAATGTTGTTTTCACACTGCAAGTTTCATGAGTAAATCTCATTTTCCAGTGGGTTACGACGATCATACAACCCACATTGAAATATTTGTTTCTCAAATATCATTTATAAATTAAATTAAATCAAATTTGGATGGGTTATGAATTATAAGTTAACGTCGAGGTCATAACACTAATACATATAGGGGTTTAAGACAATATTTAAGACAATTTTCAAGTCAATTGTCTTAACTTAAGACAAAAAAGAACTTTTGTATTGTCTTAAATATTGTTTTTAAATGGGTGTCTCAAAATTAGTGTCTCAAAATTATTGCCATAAAAAATTGTCTCTATAAAGAGAATATAGAACACATTATTATCGTCTCTAAAAAGACACAGGAATATTGTCTCTGTAGAGACAATTACCACTACAACATAGAGGAGGATTTTAAGACAATTTTTGGGTAAATTTTCTTAACTTGAGATCAAAAAAACTTTTATATTGTCTTAAATATTGTCTTTAAGTAGGCGTCCCAAATTAATGTCTTAAAAAATTGTCCCTATAAAGGCCATATATAACAGAAGTGTTATTGTCTCTATGGAGACAATTTCATTTTTGTCTCTCTACAGACAATAGTTTGGATTAAAGACATATTGTCTTTATAGAGACAATTTGTCTTTTGTCTCTTTAAAGACAATATAAAATAGTGAACCCGGAAAAATATTTGACCAGTGATATAAATCAATATAAAATGTATTTAATTAAAAATAAACTATAATAACATTGATTAATTCATGATAGGGCGAATCTAACCACCAAGCCCCTGCTTATAAGCAGGTGCTCTTCCATTGAGCTAGAACCCTTTAAATAGTTATGTAATTAGGTTGGAGAGTTGGAGGATCTAGCACAAATACAAGAATGGATGGTGAGCTTCAGGAGGGTTTCCAAGATGACATTGATAGTATGGAGGTGGTTGAAATTTGACATTAACTCTCCCAAAAAAATATGGACGTCTTAAACTCAGGAGAATTTAATAGGATTGAAGCATTTGTCCATCAAAGTCATCTCCACAACATTCAAGAAAATAGTTAACTAAAATGCAAATTCTAGCAATTTCTTAAAAAGGAAGAAACTTAGCTATTCTAATATTATTTTTGTGTTGGAAGAATGTGCAGGATTCAAAACAAATAAGCTTTCTTCTAAATAAGCATCAAATCACTAAATATCTTATTTATTTGAAATGTTAAAGTTATTGCCTCAAAAATTATAGGAACACATTTATAGTCAATTGATATAGTAACAAATGGTAGTAGTTTTTCATGGCATGTTTCCATCTACATTCACTTCCTTTTATGTCCTTGAAATGTTGAAGTTCCACTTTTAACAATGCTAGATGAATACAACATGATGAGATAGGAGGGAGAAGAGAAGAACCTAAGGCTAGAGATATGAGGTTAGACTTTGTTAAGTGCTTTAATACACTTCACATAAACCACAAGACTTTTATGCAAATGTAAAAAGACCATTTTTTGCCATTTAATCTCCATATTCAGAACATCCTTCTCTAAAGACTTCCATGCTCAAATATAGACATAATGCACTTGTTTAAACATACAATATGCATAAGAGAAAAAATTCCATAATTTTACATATTAACATAAAAGTGGACTTTCAATGGTGAAAAAGATTCCTAATTTTAAAATATAAAAGCATACTCGAAAAGCCTATATTGAAATCTAAGGGTCCATCACATTCTAATTTTATATTCCGAGATGAGATGTAATTTCTAATAGTAAAAGATGCAAACATCCTAACATTACTACAAGACTTATAATCTACAATAAAGGTTACAAAATTTTTAGTAGTAATGAAGCCATAATATCTACAATAGATGTTACTAAGTGTTTAGTAAACCCATGATATTAGAATAAACACATAAGAACATAGAAATAGGACACAGGTGTGTTTGCAAAGAATAGTAGCTCAATGAATACTTTCATATGCATTGTAAAACTTAACATTTCAAAAAGGTCAAGAAACTCCATACAACATGAAACAATGGTAGAATAAGGTCCCTAAATACCCAATGATCAAAGTGTCTTATTTGATGAGAGCCACATCTAGCATGGATGCATTGAATTTCACTCAAGTAGTGGTTTCACAAGGGATGGTACGAGTTGCAATGTCTATGTTTCCTACAATTTGGGGCCAGGGGGCACCCTGGGGAGGTTCCTAGCTATTCCATGGATGTCACACATTAAAAGGGACACCTTCAAATTATCCCTTTTCAATTCTAATGGCCAAAAGAAAGGGAAATTACACTTGTTTTTATTTCTGTTACTTTTACTATGGGTCCAAGTACACTTTTCAAGAAACCACAAGTTCCCAAAATTATAAATTTTCATTTTTCACATGAAGGAGAAGCAAGAGAAACCACAGTAGTAGCTTGTAAGGAATTTTTGAGAAGCAAAAATAGATTTTATAAACAACAAAAATGGTTCTTGCGATTGAAGGAGAAATTTTTAACTTGAAGTAGCAAGACTTTGAACTTGGATCTAGGAAAGGAGCTAGTTTGGAGTAGGGTTATGATTCTCTCCAACTTAGTTGTTTTGACTCACAAGTCATCTAACTCACTAAGACTCCATGTCAAAACTTATATCACTATCAAATGTGGACAAATTGTAGATATTTATGGAGAATCAGTTTATTACAATATGAAAATCTCCAGTAAGGAAACAAAGGTGGCACCAAAACTAAGTGAAGCAGTAGAACACTGGATGAGGATGAGTTGGATCCAAACACAAATTATTCATGATGAATTGAGATTGAACATAATGAAAACTGATCTAACACCTTTAAGACATTGATAGGTTGCATATTTTCATGGAGAATGATTGATCTATGGTAAGTTAACAAGGAGATGCCAATAAAACTATATGGAAGGAACAAAGCACGAGACATGGAAGATTTTCAATAAGATGAAAATTAATCCTATGCCCTAGGATAGTCAGAAAATGACAAAGAAAGGCAATGTGGTTGGATAAATTAGAAGCTATAAAGGAAGCTACCAGTTGTTTAATAGAATCAAATATTTACAAAAAATCACATAGGGAAACAAATATTCTAAAACAAATCATGTTCAAGCTACCCATCACAAGTAGGATGGCCACTACTATAGCAGGCGTGACGACTTCACAAGGCAACAAAACATTCTTGTGACCAAACACTTACACAGTCGATTCCATGCTCAGTCACCATCTCCTATACTCAAAAATTAATGTCACCATTCTACTCAATAATTTTGTGAAATTGTAGTGTTATAAATGCTTTAGAAAATAACTATGGGCACTCATTGAATTAGACCATTTTTCATGACTATTTTTTTCTTTTTATATTATTTTTTTAATAATGAAAAACTGTACTTTACCAGAAGTATATGATGCATTAATAGGTCGAATGAAAATTCCATTATTTATTATTTTGGACAAAAAAATTGTTTTATTTTAATCAAATCCTTCCTCTAATCATTAATATAAATAATAAATACATGTCCTAGCATTTTATTTAAAATGATCAGCACATTGCTTAAACATCTACCAATAGAAAAATGAAAAACTAGGTGGGTTCATCACCAAAAATTCTATTAACACAAAACAAGAATGTGACAATACAACAAACCATACATATCTAAATGGAACAAAGACAACAAAGTCATGGCCAATTGACCTGCATCCCAGATGAACACAAGTCCATGTTCAACCCTAAGAAGCAGTTAATACTAGCCAAGCACTAAAAGCAGGATAATTTTGATCCTAGGGGATCAATCCCTACCCTTCAGTAAGTAAGTTTAGGATCATGAACTATTGACTCCCAACCATTATTCCCTAGTTCAAGTTTCAGGCACTTCTTAGCTTTGGATATACTTTTTCCTTTGATATACTTCACCTTTATTTGAATAAGGCATAGGCCATCTATTCTCCTCATTTAGTGTCTCATTAAAATGAATAATTCACTCCATCACATGGTTTTTTACTTTCAATTAGGATTGGACTTGGATTGTGGATAATTTTATCCAAATGATCTAGAATCTGTAGTTCTGCGGGGAAAGGCCAATGAATCAAATATGGATAAAGCTTCAATAAACATGTATATCATTCTGATGAGATTAGGTTTCTTTGAGGTAGGCGAGATTCAAAAATACGGTGCTCAAAATCAAGAGATGGTTATTGAAGAAGCCAAGGAAGGTATAATTCTTCTGAAAATTGAGGGATTGTTCCACCTATCAAAAAATCAAATTAAAATATTGGTTGTGATTGGACCTCATGCCGATGCCACAAAACCTTTGATATGAAACTATGTATGTACATTTTTAGTTATTCATTTGAATTACATTTCATAACTCTAGATTTATCAAGTTTTTAAAGATAAATTATTAAGGGTATGGTGTGGTATCCCTATGTGGGATCATGGCTACTTGGGAGTGGGAGTGGAAGCCGAAGTGGGGAGAAACATTTTAAAAGCTCATGGGTTGGGCGAGATTTTGGGAGCGAATTTATATAATATATATTGCATATATGTCAAAAAAAGCATCTAGATTGACCAATTACTGATAAAAGAAAATAAAAACATGGATTTAACCATATTACATCATTCATACAGTAGTTATAATCATCATCAATCACAGGTCCACAAACTACAAGTTCTCATTTATATAGCATGTAAGGCTGCACATAACAAAGATAACATTCATCATAATCCATCTCTGAATTGATAATACATCAAAAAATAGGCTCTAGATGTCCTCTAGCATCCAAAAACCATATGGTGAAAAAATCCTAGTTTGGAGCTTTACACTTGAATATAGGATACAAGGCCATGTTTGTTCCAAACAGATTTTAGGATATGCAATGGAAGTGCAAATCACTATGGAATATCAAATGTCCTCTAAAATATGAGAAATTTATATGCTTTCCTATCAAAGTCAAAACACTCAAATGGGGTATCCTTCAAAGAAGGAACAAACATTGTCTCGCTAGACTTCCCTTGTGCAAAGAATCTCTTAAAACTATTTCTCACCTTCTAATTACTTGCTCTTATGAAAGTTCTATGTGCACTAAAATGGTCCTTATCTCTAGAACAAAGCATAGCTAGCAAGGGGTTTTTGTAGAGGATTGTTTCAAAAAATGGCAAAAAACTTTACGTTAAAGGAATTTAGAGCCCAGGAAATAACATTAGCCCTAAGGCATATGGCTGACCAGGAATGTTGAAAATTTTGAAGATAGACTCATGCATCCTTTTCGATGTGCAGTTCAAGCCAAATATATTTTCTATTGCCTCAAAAATATCTCCATAATATCTCCATAAAGTATTTTATCACACGATTCCATTTCCAAAACTGACATTTGGGGTTTCTTTGATGGAGCCAGCAAAGGCACCTGGACTTGACGTGGGGAAGGTGGGCCTTGTATTTTTCAATGTTTCCACTATATCAATTTCAAAGAAAGTTTGATAGGGGGTTCAAATAGCTTGTTGCAAGCAAGGATTGTCAAACTTTCATGTGTATGGGGATAATCTAGTGGTCATCAATTGTATAAAACGAATCTATAAAATGGAGAAATTGGTATTTAGTCCTATATATGATGATGGAATAAGCTATTCTTTTGTGTTTAATCAATTTCCTTATACATGTGTACAAAGAAAATAACTATGAAGATAAATTTTTATCAAAGGAAGGACTCTAGTTGGTAATTGGTTCATGGATATGAAAATAATCGAAGGATGGGATAGTGGTATAGGAATCCAACACTCCTTTTCTTTTATTGAGGGGAGGTTCTCAAGTGTAGTTTTTCAACTTCTTGTTAGCTCTGTTAAGATTTATCTTGTTTTTGTTGTGGGGTTACATGCCTAAAAAGGCCTTGTTTGACGCTTTTTTAGTTATGTTGAGAGAAGAACTTTGCATTTCCATAATTATAATGTAATTTTGGTTTGACTTAAATTTTGTATCTCATAAGATTGTTATGTTTGGATTCTGTGTGAGGGAAAAATACCCTTTGTTTTGAGATCTAGTCAGTGGCAACTAAGGGATTAGCCTGCTTTTGCTCTTTTTCACTTGCATCTTGCAGATCTATCGTCCAATGTCAATGGCATCTCCAGAAAAGATTCTCCTCATATTGAATAGAATATGAAACTCAAATATAAGTGAAGTATGTTTAGTAGATGCACACTTTAATATCACCATCATCATGCACCCTCTATTTTAATTTTTTCCAAAAATAGCAGGCTCATTTATTTTGAAGCATTGTTATGGTCTATCATTGGTTGTCCCTCCTTTGGTTTAGTGTTTTCATGATCTATGGGCCCACTCAATTTGGTTCATTGTTTTGGTCCAAAATTCTTTCGAGATCTGTGGGCCCATATTTCTTGTGTTTGGATTTGGCCTAACCAAGTTGGTGAGGTAGATTTTGTGCATGTGTTGAGGTGTAATTTATCTATGAGCAGGCTAAAATATCTTATGTGTATTGCAACACAACCCTAGAAAATCTTTGATATAAAGGTCGAGTTGTAGCACAAGAGTATAGGGCTTCTAAAGGAGGAATTTCATAGGTGTTTGAGGATTGTTACCCTAAGTTGGGGTAGCACTATAGCTATTACAAGAAGCCCTACAAACGGCTGAAAACCTTAGAAGATATTATGCACATGGCCGAGTATTTGAGGGCAGATCAAACAAGAAACTGAACACTTGAAATTGACCAAGTTTTTTGGAACAAAATCAACAAAGAAATTTAATGTAACATTAGGAAATCTACTCACACTTTCACCTTGTTTGTTTCATCTCACTATGGGTTGGTCATTTTCCAGCATTGTGGGGGGGGGGGGGGGGGTTTGCCTACGGGGTGTAACTCTTAGATACACATTGTTGTTCATAAATTAGACCTTAGATTAATGAAGGAGGTTATTGATATTTCTAATTAGGAAATTAAAATCATCAAGCTAGGTTGCAGACAAACACTAAGGTATATCCAATGAACTGAGTTCTCATTTAAATCTGTTACAAGGAAATTTAAAATTTTCAATGGTGTGCTATAGATATGAATTGATTATACTGAACAAGGAGATGATAGAAGATGTAATAAAGTGGTAAACACTCTCCTATCACCTATGTGGATTGGTGCCTTCATGGATTGGACTGATGGAGAAAAGGGAGTGGAAATCTGCTATGCAAACTTATTAATTTCTATTCTTGCAGATGAATATTAAAATAATAATGAAAAGTAAATAATAAGAAGTGAACCATAATGTCACATGCTCAACATAAAACATTTAATCTAATAACCACAGGGAAATGGATAACCACAAGGATATCTAAGCATTATCAGCATAAAAAATGCATCCAAAAATTTGATAAAACAGATATCAACTCTACAAATTCGATAATACCACTTCTTTGTATTCCTTTTCACTCCTCAATGATGAAGGGTTTCCAACTTCGAATATTGAAAATATCCCAGGACACCTAAATAGGCACCATCCTAACTATGGAAAGGATCTTTAGGAGTTTGGAGGGAGCTCTTTTAATGATGTTTAACATGTCCTGGCATTTATAAGGTATATCTCAGAATTGGAAGAAAGGCATGAATATGTCTTGATCATATCATTTATACTTTCTTTGGGATAATAGCATAATGGATGGCTTACACATTTGTGCAACCCAAAGAGCATACATTCTCTTAAAAATCTAGTTGAAACTTGAAAGCTTCCTCAAACATTATCACCCAAGGTTTTAGAAATTTGATGATCATGACTAACACTTGTTGGCATCCTTGCACTAGGAAGGCCACCTTTGTCTTTTGGTAGGAAATGATAGCATCCATGAAGATAATGATGGATCCTTTCTGGAGGAAGAAAACCCTATGGTGCTAAGAGAATTGATGGCTGAATATGAAAAGGTATTGTAAGAAGAAGATCTTCCTCATGTCCTTCAACATGATGATCATCCAGATAAGGAAGACAATTTAGAGTGTGAATATATATACTGTGATGATGTTTCTATTGATATGAATAAAATGTTGAGCTCAAAATTTGAGGAAGTTAGCACTGTTGGCATGATTTAACAATCTACTAGCCTACTATATATCCAGAAGAAGAATAACACACTAGCCCTGATACAAAATTGATCCAGATTCATTATTTGCACAAAGTAAAGGAAAATCATATGTTGTGTGTTTTGAATCCAATCCTATCTATCATGAATATGAGCATACAAATGATATTAAAGGAAATTGCTCGAATTCCACTGTGAACCGTTTGCCTTTCCTAGAACTCAATGTCAACACAACTAATGTGATGTGTGATCAATCCAACCCCAAGGCAGAGAATGATAGGGTTGTTTATGAAGTGCATAATGAAACAAATGCTAAAGGTAGCATGTCATATCAACATTTTGATGAGGGCTTAATTATACCTTTATATTTTTTAATGATGAATTCTTACCTCTCCATTTGGTGACAACTATGACAAATATGAAGAAAATCTTGCTTTGGAGACCTCAAGAGTCAAATGATATGCATCGGGGAAATTGCAAAAGTACAAAGCACTATAGAACATGTAATGATAGGATTTTTCTTGTTATGGAAAGTGTGAGCGAGGTTTTGTCACAACACATAGTAAGGTAAAGGTAGAGGGTGAATGGGATGAATTTGTTTCTATTCAATTATTATATATCATGGATGGCTTGAAAACAAAGATTACTAGAAATTTTAGTGAAGAGCAGACTGTGTTTAATAAAATAGTCCACTGAAATTTCTCAAAGAGACCCTGAAATATTGGTGCCATCTCTCTTCTATATGGAAGAAGTGGACATTCTCAAGATGTTGTTACATATGATAAAATTGTTGGGAATACAAGAGTTGTTGAAAATGGACCATTGAGTCCAGCAGTGATCGGGATCCCAACATATTTTCATTTGGATTTCAATTTGTCTTTATCTTTAACAATGATGAAACACAACAGAAATGGATATTGCAGTCTGGCAATGAAGAATTGGTTACTTTGGATGCTGTACTTCATTTTGGAAGCTTTACCTTGAGAGTTTGGGGTTATCAAGTGATCCCAAGAAGGAAGTATGTCTCCAATAGGAGCAATATGTTACCCCTGGTTTGCATGAGGGTACAATAAGAAATATCTCTGTCAAAATTATCCCACAATTTATGGACAGAGGAGATCGATGAAATTTTTGGATTTTTATTACTATGGTCATCTTATACAAACTCCAATGATAGATATGGTAGTCTGTGGGCTTTCTCCTAAATTAGAGACAAGGCTATGCTTTGAAAGATAGTTATGGGCAGTTGGGTTTCATATAGAAGAAGATAATTAATCCCATGGCTGGAACATCACCTGGTATAAGTGATGACCCTAAAGAGAAGTGTAACCTAGTGAGATGAGTAGACATGCTATTGTATTGAGAAGAATTAGGGTGTTGTTTGAAATGTATAATGAATATGTCACCCTACAACAATTTTTTCCAAAGTGATGATGAAGATATTAGACAATTGCAAAAACTAGGGAACATTTGAAGTAAATCTTTCATTACTTATAACCTATAAGGTAGCAGATGGCTACTAGTTTTGTATAATTATTATGGGGCATGCATATCAAAGCCTATTCAAGGGTGAACGTAAGGGCAAACAACAACCGGTTCGAAACTAAGTTCATAAAGAAACCAAATCTTGTATCTATTTGTGAAAGTAAAAATCAGATAGCGAATCAAAATGTTTAAAGTAGATGACCTCAATGGACCATGTGGGTCCTCTCATGAGAGCCACATGCCTCACCACTCCATCTCCATAACATATAATGCAAGAATTTTGCCATGACACACAACACTGTAACATGCTAATATGCTATGCCTATATGGGAAGCAATTGTTTGTCTCACCCATAGCCATAATATTTCTTCGAGCACACTGTTCCACCCTAAACCAGAGAATTACCATACCATCCTAGTTGTAGACATCAAATTGGAAGATCCATAGGGATTCATCAAAATCCTAGGTTATTTTGTAGGTCGTGTGTTGTAGTGAGTTATTTTAGGTTACAAGGTCTCTATTGGGTTTTATTCAAGGGTCAAACCAATCAAATTTAACACGTCACCGAGGTCTCAACCCCTTAAAGACATAGTTGTGTCAATTTGGCCAAAAGACAAAATTACCACATCTGAGAAGGTGCAAGATCTAAAAACAACCCCAAAAATTTTCGACTCTTGCATAATTTTTGAGATGTCCCATACTTGATTGCTTATCTCCATTTTCCTTTGGCTTTGTTAGAAAATTATATATTACAGAGCAATGGAACACATAAAATATATTGCAGAAATATAAACACATAAAACGCATAAAACAAGAGAGACACAGATATACGTGGTTCACCCAATTTGGGCTATGTCCATGGAAACAACCGGTCCTTCCTTTTATATTATCCAGCAAACTAAAGAAATATAGCCTACAACAGATCTGTTGTAATTCCCTCTTCACTCACACATAATCTCCTCTCTCTTTCTCACTCAGAATACAGATCTACATAGACATAATGCAATTCCCTCATATATAGTGAGGGGTTGCCTTCTAGGGCAAAAAACCCTAATTAAACATAACTTCTACTGTCAAATCGCTGCCTAATGAATGGCCTAGACTCACTACGAAATTACAACATTTTACAAGGAAATTTTACACCTATTTTTAGCTTTATGGGCACTTCCCCTAATCCACTGCCAGGTGGGGCTCCCAAAGATCGTAACCGCCCTCCCCCTTCGACCCCCCTTGCAGCGCAAATATTACGAGCAACACTGTCACCATATTATGAACTAGGGTCCAATGCGGTGATACCTCTGAAAGAAGATAATCAACCTCCACACCCAACAATCTCCCACTTGGAGACTAACTATAGAAACTCCATTGCTCCTTCATTTACTGGACAATGACTCCACTTTGGACTTGGTTGCTTCTCATCTTCTTCATCATACTTTAAGACCAATTGAAACTGAGCAGAATCTTAGTTTCTCCCAGGTTACAAATTTTGTTAACATATCTGTAGGATTCTGTCTAGTGTGTATCATTTCTAGCTTCAACTGTCCATGTTCCAATGCTAACGGTATGAAATGGTACTTGAGCTATATATGTTTAGTCTTGGAATGAAATGCAGAGTTTGTTGCAAGATGTGTGGCACTCTGGCTGTTAGTATATAACCTTCCCAACCCCTTCTTCTTACCCAATTCATCCAGAAACCTCTGTAACCAAATCATTTCTTTAATAGCCTCTGTAGCAGTAACATACTCTGCTTCCGTTGTTGAGAGTGTAACAACACTTTGTAGTTTTGAATCCCAATTGAGATTTATTCCACCTACAGTAAGAACATACCCTATTGTGCTCCTCCTGTTATCTCTTTCACCCACCATGTCTGCATCAACATATCCCTGTAGAGAAACATTTGAACCACCAAAGCATAATGCTTTATTTTTGGTACCTCTCCAATACCTGAGAATCCACTTCACTGCCATCCAATGTTCTTTTCCTGGATTGTTCATGTACCTTCTTACAAATCCCACTGCATGTGCAATATCAGGCCTTGTGTAGAACATTGCATACATTAAGCTTCCAACCGCTGATGCATATGGAACTTTAGACATATAAGCCATTTCTTCCTGAGCCTTGGGACACAACTCCTTACTTAGTTTGAAATGACTAGCCGAAGGTATACTAACTGGTTTTCCATTCTACATATTAAATCCTTTCAACACCTTTTCTATGTACTCACTCTAAGATAATGTTAATTTTCGATTCTTCCTGTCTCTAGTTATTCTCATACCAAGGATTTGTTTTGCAGCATCCAAATCCTTCATTGAAAATGAGTTCACCAATTTTATTTTGAGCACATTTATTTCCCACATTTTAGAACCTATAACAAGCATGTCATCTACATATAGTAACAATATAATATAGCTGCCATCATTTTGCCTTTTGAGATAAACACAATGATCAGAGTGACATCTACTATAACCTTGTTCAGACATAAACCTATCAAATTTTAGATACCACTACCTTGGAGCTTTCTTTAAGCCATACAAGCTCTTCTTCAACTTGAACACTAGTTTCCCTTTCCCTTTTACCTCATATCCTTGTGGCTGCTATATATATATCTCTTCCTCCAAATCTGCATGGAGAAAGGTTTTATTTACATCTAACTACTCAACATGCAAATATTCAGCTACTACTAGACTTAAAATAGTTCTAATTGAAGTCATTCTAACAACAGGAGAAAATATCACATCAAATTCTATACCCTTTTTCTATGCAAAACCCTTCACCACAAGTCTAGCTTTATAACTTTTTCTACCTCCATCTTCTTTCTTCAACTTGTAAACCCATTTATTCTGTAATGTTGTTCTACCTGCAAGAAACCTGACTAAGTCCCAAGTCTGGTTATGTTCTAAGGAATCCATCTCTTCTTTCATGCCTTGCTCCCACTTCTTCGTGGTTTCTACCTGCACTACTTCTTCATAACATTCTGGTTCACCAAAATCAGTCAACAATACAAAATATAATGAAGGAGAGTATTGTTCAGGGGGTCTACTTATCTTGGTAGATCTTCTAATACCACTTTCAGGTGTTTGAGATGCTTGTTACTTTTGTGGTTCTTGTTGTTGTTCTGGATGTTGTTCATTACGATTTTCAAGCACCTTCACTTTTTTGTGATCTCATCAAGCACTGTGTATTCTCTGTTTTCTTTTTCATGTTCCTTTTCCTGCAACTGATCCTTATACAAAACCTTTTCATTGAATATGACATCTCTGTTCATGATAATTTTGTGTTTTTCATAATCATAAAAGCGATAACCAAAATCATTAACGCCATATCCAATAAAGGTACATTTCATTGATTTTGCCTCAAGCTTTGTTCTATTTTCTTTATTAATGTAGGCAAAGGATTCACAACAAAAAGTATTAAAAATGAGTAGTTTATCGTTTTACCTGTCCATGCCTCCTCTGTAATACCACTAACCAAGGAACTTCAAGGCCCTCTATTTATTAGATAGACAATAGTATCTATAAAATCTGCCCAAAATTGTAAAGGAAATCCTACTTTCAATCTCATGCACCTTGTATGCTCCATTATTTTCCTGTTCATCCTTTCTAACACACCATTTTCTTTTGGTGTTCCCGGAATTGTCTTCTCTCTACGAATTCCATTCTCTAAAAAATACCTATCAAACTCTTTGTTGCAATATTCACCTCCATTGTCTGATTTGAGACACTTCAACCTTTTTCCTACCTCCTTTTCAACCAAAGCTTTCCTTTTCTTGAAAGTATCAAATACATTAGATTTATTTCGAATACAATAAATCCAAGTCTTTATGGTTGCATCATCTATAAATGTAACATAATAACGAGAGCCACGGAGAGATGATAACTGAGGAGGTCCCTATAGATTTGTATGCACAAGCTCTAATTTTTCGCTCTTCTTTTGTTTCCCAACTCTGAGGAATCTGATTCTCTTTTGTTTTCCATAAACACAATTCTCACAGAATTTTCAATCAACATGCTTCAAACCTGCCAACAAATTTCTTTAGTGTACAGTCCGCATCCCCTTCTCACTCATGTGGATGAGCCTATGATGCCACAATGTTGTCTCTTCTCTTGTAGAGGTTAAATCATTAACAAAATTAGAAATACCATTTCATAAATACAATGTACCAACCTTTTTTCCTTTTGCTCTTACCAGGGTGCCTTTAGTGGCCTTCCAGGTTTTACCTGTAAAAGTAGTCACACAGCCTTCACCTCCCAACTGCCCTATTGAAATCATATTTTTTTTCATATCTAGAACATGCCTTACCTCCTGCAATAGCCACTGATTTCCGTTCTGTTGTTTTATGAAAACTGTACCCAATCCAATGATTTTACAGGATTTATCATCGCCCAAGCGAACTTGTCCAAAATATCCTTGAGCATAATCATGAAAATGTTTCCTATCACATGTGGCATGGAGTGAGGTCCTTGAATCTACCACCCAACCATCCATAATATTTTCTAATGAAAGAATCAAAGAATCTTGCAACACATCACCTGTCACATTCGCTTCATAATTGTTTTCTTGTTGCGCGTCTCCTTCTTTTTGTAGGTTTTAACCCCGTACAGAAATTACCTACATACGAATTCTAAAACACATAAATAAACAATGTGAGAGCATAACACATAAAGAACATAGACACAGAGATTTTCCCCTGGATCCCAAAACTGGGACTACCAGCTTGATTTTTCATTATGTTCCTTTCAATTTTATAATACATATTTATACATATCGAAGCATCCAATACCGTGGATCGAAAACCATCTCATCCAATACCATGGACAGAAAACCATCGCATCCAACACTATGGACCAAAAAACATAGCGTCCAAAAACATGTGCAAAAATCATGCACAAAAGCATAGGTGGGTCCACCCAGCCTAACATAGGGTCCAAAACCAAAATTTTCCGAGGCGCTGTCTTGGACCCCATAAAGTGGGGTTATGGGTACACCTCAAACCCCATGTGACCCCCCCACCTCCCGGGTACACAATCGGCACAAAGAAGCGGGGCTCCACCCCCCTCTGACCCCCTGGTTAAATACATGGGCTAGTCGTGGAAAGAATATAACACAACCCAACATTCTCCCACTTGTTGTTTTCATTCCATAGGGGGCCACAAGAGAGCTTAGTCATTTTTCTAGCCCTAAAATGCCCATTGTTTCTCTACACCCATAGAACTTCTCAGAGCTCATAGATTTTGTCAATGCATCTACATTATTCTTCAAAGTGTCCACCTTTACTAGCAACACCTTTTTGTCTTCTATCATATCCCTCACAAAGTGATACTGAACATCAATGTGCTTTGTCTTTGAATGATATGCAGCGTTTTTTGCCAAGAAAATTGCACTTTGGATGTCACAGTCTATCCTTAAAGCTCCCTATACTAGCCCCATACTTGAATAAAATCTCTACAACCAAACTGTTTCCTTGCTTGCATGAGTGGCTACCATGTATTCTGCCTCTGTACTTGATAGTGCCACTACAGATTGTTTCTTACTCATCCAACTGACTACACCTCCAAATAGGTTAAACACATATCCACTTGTAGATCTTCTCTGATCCAAATATCTAGCCTAGTCTGCATCAACAAAGCCATGAATATCCAACACTTTGTCTAATCCTGGTCTTCCTTGGTAGCACAAACTATAATCATTAGTGCCACGCAAATAGCTGAAAA